>CM062840.1:21492508-21657566 GCA_031772345.1 Himalopsyche anomala
GTCTATAAGGTCTAGTCTTATCGATTATGATAGATTCCTTGTATCATAGATGATTATGTTTCGTATAAGTTAACGATAAGGCGCTATTTATATAAGACGTAATAGGCATGTAAGAAAAACTAAATGTAAGTCGTTTAGTTTTTGCTGTTTTTATTTTAATTTTTTTTTTTATTTGCATATTTGAATCGTGTTTTCAAAAATATTCCGCGAATGACAGCAGATTCAAAATGGCGTACAGTGGGTACAGTGACAGTTATAACAAACGGTAGCGGCTGAGTAAACAATGACGAAAATATTATTTTTACATCCAAAACGATGAATGAAAGGAGTATTAAAGTGTAGTATAAATCTTGCTTTATATAAACATCTAAGTTTAAAGGATTCAGCGTATAAAGCATGTAATCAGAGAAATTCCATCCAAATCCGTGGGCAAAGTTGCAAGTGCGTATTCTGTATTTTACTCATGCTTTATGCTTTAAACCAGGGTTTCTCAACGGTGGGCCATGTGGCCCCCCAGGGGTGCACAGAGATTTATTTTTGTTTCGGGGAGCCACAGCACAGTTTAGGGGGGGCACGGGTATTGATAAAACGATACAGGGAAGAGCATAATGGCGGACGTCGCGCAGCTATTTTTTGAAAATCTGTAAATAAAATAAATTACTGGCATTTTAGATTCGAAAATCTCGGAAGAGCTATAAAAAAAAGGTGGATTTTTGAAATTATAATTTTCATGGGAAGACAAAACAATGGTATGGGGGGCACAGAAAAATAAAGACACTCAAAGGGAGCCACGCTCCCAAAAAGGTTGAGAAACACTGCTTTAAACGAGTGCTATGTATCAAATTGTATTTATTATAACTATATTATGTTCTGGTAATTGTGTGTTAAAGCTAGTCATGGATTATTACATGTTGTTTTTAGCTTAGTTTGTGAAGTTTTTTGCCGAAATAATCCATGATTAGCTTAATACACAATTGCCCATGTTCTTATTTCAGATGTCGAAATAAATGTTTTCAAAATATTGCGGGAGAAAATCAATATATTATCAACAAGTCACTGTAAGAAATGGAGTCCAAAAATGAATAAGATATATTTTTACAAGGATATAAACGATGTGAAGCGGAAACGATCCGGGAATGATTTGCCCACGACCAGATGTTTGAATGTAATATATCATGTACATGTGGAGGATTACCGAATTAAAGTAAGTAAAGAACCCTTCATTAACTTGTTTGGTATTTCGAATAGACTGGTTCAACAAATTGTTGTGTGAATTGTTTAAAAATTAAAAAAAAATACCTAATTATATAAGAAAACGTGTGTCTGGACCTCGTAGTAGATGCACAAGTTACGAAGACTACTTTTTAATTTAAAAAAATCACAGATTCATTTGATAAGAAAGCAGTGCACTACAGTGATGAAAAGAAAAAAATATTTTAGTGCAAATTTAACTATTAAAATCATGTACAAGATATTTATAGAGAAATGTCAATTGCCTATATATCAACACTTACAGTCCGCTAATTACAAGTGGGACTTTACTACGAATCCAGGATGATTTCGAAAAAATTGCAATAAAATTTTTAAGGTACAGTGGAACCTCTCATCACTAGACTAATTCGTTCCAGTGTCTTACTCGTTATGCGAAACCATTTTTCCCATATAAAACAATGTAAAATACAATGATGCGTTCCATGCCGAAAATATTTTTATTTTTTTTATTTTTAACGTTTATGAAAATAAAATTACATACTTATAAATTGTAAGCGTAACAACCTGGAATGCGATTTCGATTTGCAAAAAACAATAAAAAAATCGACCAGTTTATTAGTTTGAAATTATGACAAATAATTAATTCTTTTTTACTAGAACGCTGTCTAGACATTCGTTTTTGCCGACGCTTCTTAATTTGGTGAAAATGTGACACAGCATTGTCATTGAATAAATTTGTAAAACGCATAGCCACCTCCTTATTAGGGTAGGGTGATGCTTCTCAATGTATGATTCAACAGTTTCCCATGATTTTAGCATTTCTCTTATTGCGCCAGAAGATTGTTGATCTGTTACTTCCTCCTTCCCCACTAACAAACTCTCCTCCATAACTTCTTTCTGTGAAAAACAATGTAACTCCATAAGCTCTTCGGTGATCAGCTCTTGACTGTGTTCTTCTACAAGCTCATCGATATCGTTGTTATCCACCTCCGGTCCCACGGTATTAGAGTGGACACTCACAGGTGAGTGACGTGAAGATGGGACTTCCTCTTTCTGCGTCACTCATTATGCGAAATGTTGCTTGTTAAGTGAACATTTTTTTCACAATCGTTATACTCCTTATGCGAATTACTCGTTATAAGAAGTGCTCGTCATGAGAGGTTCCACTGTATGTTAAATTTATGTATCCGTATATATTTTAAAGTTTCTTTGTTTCTCAAATAAGTGCTCTTACACTAATTAGATAATAAATGAAAGTTCATAAATTTTTCACCTGAATGATCTATAAAATATAAAAATCAGCATAATACGATGTCAAATGCAGAAAAAATGTTTTCCAAACAGAGTTCAGTATATGCGATGAAGTGAATCATTTTAATTGTTCAATTAAATCACTCTACGATTCGCTTATTACAGGTGTAACATTACTATCTGCCCCAGTCAATTTTGTAAAAAATGAAGAAAAAATATGCATACAAAATATAAAAATAATCACTATACAATGCCAATTACTAAAGTAATGTTTCCCAAGGAGGGTTCAGTATATGTGAAGTATTTCATTTTTTTTTTCATATTAGAAATAAATGTATCATTAAGTTTAAAGCCATTGCTGGCGAAAAGGATTAACCCATGGGAATGCCTACAGATTTGAATGGTGAATAGTTTTAAGAATTATATTTATTTTTGTTTGTTGGAAACCTCGATTATCCGAACTAATTGGGGATGAAGGTAGTCCGGATAAGGAAAAATCCGGATAATCGAAAAAAAATCATAATTTACACGGAAAGACATGTACAATCAGTGTAAATAATTTTTATTTGTATAGATTCACATAAAGCTTAAGTATTAAATTATTTTTTATCAAGAAATTCATTTATTAGTTTTTGTTTAAATAAACTAGCTGTTCTTTTTGAAGCTGCCAAATTGCGAATACTTTTAATATATATCTATTATATTAGACTTTTAAATTATCCTGAAATACACTCTTCTTGGTTCTCAAACCACTTCATGGTGACATCTAAGCACTGAAAATCCTTAGAATGAGCAGGACCAATATCTCTTGATCTTGCTGAGACAAATATTTCCTTTATTATTTTCACATCATTCAAAATTTGAAATCCAATATCTTTCGCATCAAAATTTAATCACTTGGTAACATTTTGAAATTTGTGCTATTGCTTCTATAATGTCTCTTATAATATTATTTAGTGTATTTCTTGAACTTTCTAATAGTCTTTTCAAGAATTTGTTCCATGATTTTTTCACTGTCGACAAATCTAAGAAATTCCAACTCTCAGAAATTTTAACGTAAACATTTCATCGATCTGGTTAAAACATTCTATTGATAGGCGGGATGATGCATTATCTAGTATTAATAATGTTTTTCCTCTTTTATCAATGCAGTTTTGATATTTTTTACTTTTGGAATGATCTGTTTTTCATAACATCGTTAAAAAATTTCACCATTCTTGGTTTTTTTCTGATGGTAATATTCAACCGGAAGATTTCTTCGATTTCAAACGCAAAACAACGAACAAAATGGTATGCACTCCATTACATATGTAAACAACGGTGGAATCAATTCGCCACGGGAAAATTAGCAAATCTGTATCTGTATGAAAACTAATTTTCTTTTCAATAATTATTTACTTATATGTAGCATATCAATCAATTCTAGTGGGTTTTGAGGCCTCAAATTTCAGCATGGTACAAAATGCAGTACAACCAATTTCAGTGTGGTATAAAATTCACACATCTCTCAACCATTAGTTGTCGACAGTTTTTCATTCAGAACCTACAGATTTATTCGAGGATAACCACATAATTAAACAATAAAAAACAATGTCAACAAAGCAGTTTTATTAAAAAAATATTAGTAAGTAGATATATATAATATATTAATGGCAACACCGAGGATGTTTTAATCAAATCAAAAATCGGTGTATCCAGGCATGGGGAATTTATTGCTGAAAGCTTCGACTTGATCCTTTAGCTTCTGAACTTTCATTTTCACATCCGAATTTTCGTTCAAGGCCTTGTTGAAATCTACAAGTTTTGGTCCTGTAATTTGAGTTATTTCTAGAGCTAGTTTTAATCCAGCGTCAATGAATTCAACAACCTTTTCCATGTCAGATTCCTTTAATCCTCGTGTAGTAAGAGCAGGCGTACCTGGAAACATTTGAAATATTGATAGCTATTAGTAAACTTTGATGAATCTGTTATCATTGTAAAATAGATGTGCCCCCACTATTAAAATAGTCATAGATTCAAAGGCATCTGCTGCTATCTTTTTGATGTTTTAACGTAACTTTTAACTCATTAATAACATGATTGAATTCACATTTAATTAAAGCTCCATTATAAAGATAAAAACAAGTATTTAGTTGTAGAAGATTTTTTTTGATAGCTTCTATATAACTATATATACAATGGCGTGAAGTTGTTTATTGCGAAGAGAAGTGAAAATTGACAGTGAAAACCAAAGAAGTGATCGATGAAGATATAAATACTTTGTTATTATAAACTAATTGCTTAGTTATACTCTGATTTATTGATAGCTAAATGATTTGATATTATAATAAATAAGCTTAGAAGAATTACTTCCAATTAGGGTCAAGATCTTTTTTTACGAACGGCTACCAATTTGTGTACAACCTTTTTACATTTTTTTTTGTTAATTTGCAAAAAATAATAAAAATAATGCAACTGCCAAAAATTAAAATGTTTTTTTTTTATCTATATGCGAAGAAATAATGACAATTCAATTAAAAGCATGAGAATTACAATAAATATTAGACAACACAACATTTGGCCGCAAGTATGCGACCATACTCTTCAAAGAGTTATAAGGTGTGAAATAATCATAGTAATAATTTATTTGGATGAAAATTCGAAAGCTGATTAAAAAATGAATGTAAGAATGTTTCCATTCTGAAACCTGGGACCACGATCCCACAGCCGATCAGAATACAAACCCAAGTGTTATTTAGAATTCATTTACAGGACTAGCGATAACACCATCATAAAAAAAATGCTCTAAATAGTTCCCACGGTAAATAGAAATAAAATCAATTACCCAATCTGATTCCAGATGGATTGAGAGCGCTCTTGTCTCCCGGTACAGTGTTCTTATTGCAGGCAATAGAAATAGCTTCTAGGATTCTCTCGGCTTTGGCGCCGGAAACCTTGTTGGCCCTCAAGTCCACGAGAATCAAGTGAACGTCTGTGCCATCAGTTGTAATCTTGTATCCCATCGATTGCATTACCTTGCAGAGTTTTTGAGCGTTTGCAACTACCTAAAAAAAAATATATATATATGTTTTCTTTACCAGGTTAGCCAGTGGAGGAATTTTAGAGTTCAAGAGGGGGAGTCATTGAATCGCTGAATTCTTGTTTGTTTTGTAAAGTTCTTTAATTTGTTATTTTAAATACAATTCATTTCATTAATTATTTTTCATAAAATCACTTCACATGCACAAGGACGACACCTTTAATATTACTGAAGGTTCTTTCTTTGCAATATGCTTTAGTAAATTCAGTAATAAGCTAGTAAAAAATCATCTTAATAAATTATTAACATTATGTACATAAATACCAACATATTAAAAAAGAGTTACAACACTACGTACATGTTTATTATTTTGAATATTTTGAGACTAGATTGAGAGTTAGACTTTCTTGGGTAGAGGAAGAATTACATTCTGAACGATTGCGAAAGGGGGGAATGAGGCGAATATAGTTGAGAACGACTGGTTTAAGCCAAATGTCTTTAACCATTTGAATATTGGGCAAATAAATCATTAATATGTCCCAGAGATACTGCGTGTTTTTGAGAAAAATAATTTTACCAAATATACACTCGAATTCGATATTTTAAAAACATATATTCACTTTGTATAGATGGCACTACACATATTCATCAAAATATTGTTTATATTCTTTAGAATACCAAGTATTTGATTTTTTTGAATGTTATGGACATCCGTGTTCACTTGCATATGTTCCGGACACCTGTGTCCGCTTGGGATCCAAGTGGTTAATTGACTTTTATTTTAAAATATATAGAAACATAATGGATCGCTCTTCTAAGACTGACCTGTTTTTGATAGGTGACGAATTCTGGTGCTTTGGCCAGTTTCATAGCTGTGGCGATTCCGGCAATAGCATTATTATGAGGACCGCCCTGAAGTCCAGGGAACACTGCTTGATTGATGCGAGATTCCAGATCGTACATAACCTAAATGAAATAGAAAATCATTATTAACCTTTATGCGCCTAGCGGTCTAGATCGGGAACTGCAGATTTTCATCAGTCAATGCCCAAGAGGCCTGCTGTGGTAAATTTCACAATCGGATTACATTGATTTGCAATAACATTGTACAAAATACTCAAATGTACTTGAGACGCGGTTTAAAGGCCACAATAAACGTATTTAATAATTTTAAAATATCATGTATATAGTGACATCTCATGGAATCATAGTGTGATACTTAAATTTTAAAGATATTGTTTTGTAATCTATAATACATCGATTTTAAAAAAAGCTTTCTTGTTGGGTTCAAATTTGTCGCTAGCAGGGCTATGCGAACGTGGCGATAATTTCCATTTTTTTTTTTTTTTTTTTTTAAATAATTGACATTACAGCTTACGCCAATTCGTCAAATATTTTTAAAGTTGAAAGATCATACGAGATATACTCGATGAGAATTTTTGAAAGTCACATGAGATTAACCCAAGGAGAATTGACTTCACAAACACCCATGTCTTAGATCTTAAATTAAAATTGAAAAAAATCCAATTTTGACATTGACCTTACCGGGAATCGAACCCGGACCCACCTGATCGGAAGATCAAGCTCTTACCAACTAGACCAAAGCGGGCTAATGATGTCGGAAATGACCCATCATGTATTTATTATGGTAAGTGTTTGTGATGTACTATTAATATATGTCCAAAAAGTATATATTTATTAGGTTTTATTTTTTTCAAGAAAATCACGGCCGTATTAACCCATTACCGCCCACCATACTTGCTTGAGTATACATATTCCAAGCGTGATTTGGTGTAATAATTCTTTGTTTATTTCGAAAGTAATAGCCTATTATGAAACTATATGATAGTAGTAAACTGTAAAAAAATAAAATTTGGCAAAAATGCGTTGATAAATGTCAATGGTTTATCATCAAAATATTGGTTTAAAACAAGATGATTTAGGTTAGATATTTGAATTATTTTTTAGTATAAATAATAATACATTTTTAGTATGACAATATTTTTCATCTACCGTGTGCTATGTTGCATTTGATTGCGCTGTACCATAGCAGTCTTAAATTCCAAGCAGTGCTGTAGAAAATCAGCAAATTATGAGCGGGCCGTTAAATCCCTGCCTTTACTAACAAATTGTATGGCGGTTATACGTAGATCAACTCTAAATTCCAATTTATGAGCTTATTTTTCGTTAAATGTAACATGTATGTTTGAAAGATTTCTCGTATGGATATTCTGTTATTCGTTGGTGTTATTAATTTACAATTTACGATACATCGGAAGGGCCATATATGCAAATTAAGTAATGATTGTAAGAAATATAGCGAATGGCAAGAAATGCGATGTGTGGTAAAAACCAATAAAATTTAACTTCCCACAATTAAGTATCACAGTTATATAGAATATAAATTATAAATTACATAAACGACAATAACAAGCGGAATTCATATAATATTATATAAGATTTTGACGCCTATTGTGATATTATGAAATACATGCTGCGTCTTTTATCATATAATAATGGCAATATACCAAGTGAATGATGATTTAATCAAAAACAATATTTAAAAATAATGAAGTGAATTGTGCTACCCCAGTTTGACTTTTGATTACTGATATGACTTGAGAAATCTAAATACATTTTGAGATTAATATTAATTGATTAAAATCCCAATAATGACGTTGGTTTTTTTAATGAACTATCCAACCTCATATTCTGTATTGAAATATTGTAAAAAAAATAATTTAAATAAAATGATTTGGCATCTTTGTTTGCTTTTGTTCTCAGAGATTTTTATTAAAAAACCTTAGAAAATGTGATTTTTTCTTATTTAAAAAAAGATTTAATTGAAAAGATATATAATTACAATATATATATGCATTTGCATCAAAATAACAGTAATAAATGGTTTCATAATGATGTGATATTACTTTGAAAATTATGACGCCGGCCCGCTCATCTGAAAAAAATCCCTGTTTTCAACTCTATAGCATGGCTTTCACTATAGGGGGCTTTGGCTGTACTCAAGCGAGTACAATGGGCGTTTAGCCTTCAAAAACTGCGCTAGTCTTTCCATTTTGATTTTGCCGTGAAAACTTGAAAAGATTTTTTATAATATTGATGTTAACTGGATACCATGAACTGCCTACCGAACGTGCTTACTGGAGTTTGGATGAAGATCTTGGAGTTCCATTTGTCGCAAATTGTATGCCACGTAATAGATTTTTGGACATAAAAAGATTTTTTTTCAATTTTATTTTTCTAGTGTTTGTATTTTCTTATAAACTCTCAATAAATAACATAAAAAAATAATTTTCGCACATGGTTTTTGTTTGGGCATTAATGGGTTAATACCGCACGGCACAGAACAGGCAAATACTTAAATAATAAATATCAAAATCTCCATATTGCCGCAAGTAGCGATATACTCTTAGGGCAAACATACCTTATCACCATTAGCTTTCACAGACCGCACTCCCTTTCTGAAAAATATGACACCAGCCCTGGGTCCTCTCAAAGTTTTGTGAGTGGTTGTGCTAACAATATCACTGTATTCAAATGGGGTAGGAATGATACCTGCAATTAATGAAAGTGTGTTATAAGAAGTGATACCAACACAGTCATTTTGATTAGTACACTCCAGGTTTAGCGGTCATTCTTCAGTCTATGGGTTCACAAAGAAGTCTTTGGGTCAGTAGCCGGATACTGCCTAGCACTTAAACACGAGTTAAATATATATTCTTGTATAATATATATGTAGCACGAAAAAGAACCTCACCATTCGCCTACGAATTTCTGGGATACTAACTTGTAACTAATACTTGTATTCTAACAGTACTGTTTTACATTAGCGAATCATGGTACGTGACATAGGTTCAGAAAAACCGTATACTGAGCTTCGAGAACAGATGCTTGAGTCGAATATTTTGCTCACCTTTCCTACCTTAGACATAGTTGTGTTTGAGTAGGAAAGCACGTGAATCGTGACAATTGTAATATTTGAACGCGTCATTCTCATTCACTACAAAGATTGAATCGCTTGGATTCGCTCCTTTACAAACTATGCATGTGTTATGTATACACCCCATCATTCATTGTACAATATTGATTACCCCTGATATGCTATAATTATAATTTATCTTATTTACTTGCACTCGAATATTATGTAAAGTTTCAATATACATCTAATCAAAATTAATTATTACCATAAATATTCATCCCCCAAAAGATTTATTAATTAAATATTAACCATAAACAATGATTGGTACTTTCAATGTAACACTAAGCTTTCGATAGACAAAAACAAACATTCTTTTGAAAAAAGTCAGTTCTAATCAAAGGGTCCCATAGCTCAGTTTAAATTACCAAGACTTTTCTGTATTCTGATTTTTGATCAAGTGAATTATTATAATATTAGCTCTGTTCTTCTGCGTACTTCTGATGGTTTGCAAACTGTCAGAAGTACGCAGAAGAACAGAGCTACTGTTTGTATAAATTTATGTTATCCCAATAAAGTGAAACATCTATAATAATAAAGTGTTTTAATTAAATCCATAACACATAATGTAAAATTATGCAAATTAACAAACCTGCTGCTACTAATCCAGAGATATGTGCCATGTCAGACATAAGATATGCTCCATTATCATCAGCAATCTTTCTGAACCGCTTGTAGTCCAAACAGCGAGAGTAACAGCTTATCCCGGCAATTATCAGACGGGGCTTGAATAACTTGGCTGTCTCCGCTAACATGTCGTAATCGATCAAGCCGGTATCTTGGTTCACCTAAGAAAGAATATATTGGGTGTTTATTAAAAGTCCTTACAACACTGTTTTTTTTATATCATAGGTAGGGAATCCAATCCGGAGCCTTTTTGTGATCCCGGGATTGACTATTTTTCAATACCGGGATCCAGGGATTGAACACTCAACATGGAATATATTGTATAAATTGGGATTTGGAATTGACAAAACTTTTGGTTTGTTTCAATTTCAAAAAGCCAGGAATTTACTGATTTTCCCAAAATGTCAGTGTTCCTTGTTTTTTTTTTTTGGACTTCAAATCATAAATGCCCGAGGATGGGATCCCAGGATTAGAAAGCCTAATCATAAGTAAATCTTTCGCTGTTTATAAGTGTAGTGTATTTGATTTAAAAATCAAATATAGTGACGCTGATAAATAACTTTGAAAAGAAACAATGAAATGAATGTACAATACCAACAGTGCTATTCCTGCGCGCATACACTTATTTTGGACGGTCTGGAATACTCAACACGTCATTATGTTGTACGGTCTCTATACTCAAAACATGATTGTAATGAGTATTTCAGACCATTCAAAAGAAATGTTGTGAACGTGGGAAAAGGACTGAAGGTAGTAAATAATTGCATCCAGAGCTACAATAGACGGTGCAACACGTAGTATGCACAGAATGAGATAGATTGTACAAAATATTGGAGCTTTCATAGACATGGCGACAAATAAGTAAAGCAACAAATTAATCTTCTTCTTCAACCATATTAATTCTTTATGTGGAACATTTTTCTACTCACTACTTCAAGCCTATGTTTTTAAAATATATGAATTAGCTTTGTGTCTATACTGTCTTGTAAGGCACACATTTTTTCCTACTCTTTTTTGTTACAGAACTGTTTGAATATTTTGTGTTGAAATTTATTTGTCAACTCTCGTTGGATTGTCATCAACTGAACGTTGAAACAAAAAGAATACCTTGTATGGCATGCTCTCGAAGAAAATAGAAGTGGCCGATATCTTTTTGGTCGGAGTCATGAATCCGTGGGTCAAATGGCCACCGTCGGGAAGGTCCAGCCCCATGATTCGGCCGTGGGGTTCCACGACACCAGTGTAAATGGCGAAGTTGGCTGGTGAACCTGTGGGATAAACAATAAAAATTGAAAGGCATCATAGCATAAGCTTCTCGTATCACAATATGTATGGTAATTGGCATTCCCAAAAAGTTTTGTTCGATTTCTCTGCTTTCATGTCAATTGATGGCAGTCTATATATAATGGTGATATATAAATTTAAAAATTTATATATCACCGGCTAAGAGCAGGATGTCACTAAGATATATTTATTTTCCGATTTCTTGCAATTATAGAAGACATGAATTGAGCAATTTGTCATATTTAACTCTATTTCAAGAACATGACCGATGATATAGAGTTTCTTTTCTCTTTGTGAAGTGCACGGTAACAAAGCAATTATTATTATTAAAATGTGGTGAAATGAATAAAGAAGTTGATGATTATTTTCTTACCTGAATAGGGTTGAACATTGACACCCCATTCTTCAGGACTTAAATTGTATGCTTCCAAGGCACGTTTTTGACAAAGAATTTCTATTTCGTCAATGAATTCATTTCCTCCGTAGTACCTGAAAAAAAACAATTTTTTATTGATGAACAGTGCCAGGTTAAAACTGAGAATTTAGCCAATGCGTTCAACTTTGTCTGTTAATAATATGGACCACATACCACCTAACGGAGGATCTTAACAGAAGTTGTTCTATCAGTATTAATTGTTATTTAGTTGCCTGTGAGTAAGGATAGAAGGATGGCTTTAGGACAGCGGTCACTGCTAGAAATTATTCATATAACAAATATAAATTTTCATGATTTAGTTGTGAATTCACGACAACTATTTCAAATCATCAATTAGGTAGGGGACTCAAAGTGAAGGAAGTAAGATATAAAATGTGTTGTTGGAGGCGAGACGACCAGATGTTAATAATTGGAATGCCTTTATTACTACTTTCTTCTTTTTTAATAAGATGTAAAGTAGGCCTGCGTATAAATAGATACCTATTCATTATAATAAATATTTTTTATTATAATAAATAGCAATATAAACTATATTTGATTACATTATTATTATCGTGTAACCACATAAAATAAATCAATATTCTGATTGGGTTCCAAAAAGTATTTATTTTTCGTCTGCCACCATAGTTTTTAAAAAGTTCAATCCGGCCCGCTTCTCAAAAAGTTTGGTGACCCCTGCTCAGTGGTGTAGTGGGGTAGACATATTTATTTTGAACATGAAAATAAAACCATTCAAATCATTGATATACAGTCAACGCCCTATAACATTTTTAAAAAAATCATCAGGCCCGTTTCTTAAAAAGAAGAGAGCCCTCATGAGTACTTCATTCGAAAATTATGCTAAATTTAATTAGAAACTAACATTTATTGTTGAAATAGAAGCCTACACATAATATATTAATACATATTACAATTACCAACCGAAGCCGGCTGGCTGGAATCAATTGTAATAAATAAAAGTAAAAAATGCAAAAGACAGAAATATGACGAAATTAAAATCAAATGCGTACAACAATAAAGTCAAAAGTTCAAATTATAATCTTATCAGAGTAAAAACATGTTTGCACAACTGTGTGAATATTATTTACGCAGTCTCCATACAATAACTGAATTCCTTTACTGTTTATTTAAGAAAGAGTCAATACCAAAATATTACATGATAATAATTTATTTTAGTCCATCGGCAGTGAAAATGAAGCAGCATTTCGTGGCCTGAGAGTTGTCCTGCGACATCTCAAAAATTGAGGTGCTATATTTTGAGACAAGCTAAATTGGTTTACCTAAAATGAAAAGAGATTCCTGCTATTTTAGACGATATCTTACCACAGTATTTATATTATTGAAGGAAAAATAATCTTTCGTACTTAAACAAACATTGTGAAATAAGATTGTCTGAGGATGCCTCTGAAAGAGGCGAAACACGTGTCCCAGTAGTTAATAGCACAAAATGTGGATTAAGAATTGAACGTCATATTGGAACGTCAAAAGTTATTTAAATTTTATATTACAATGAACTTCCACAAAGTTACCGCCAAATCCATGAAAAGGAAAAAGAATCTTTCTAGCAAAATCAAAACACCTATATTTTCAGATGTGCCAGTACATTTCTCAAGCTATGATATGTACAAATGTAAAAGAAAATTAAAACTATCATTTCAGTAATTATCAATATAATATGTTATTAATAACCCTTTGAGAGGTATCGCTGTTTTTTTATTGAATTATTGTTATTTCTTCAGATATGGATATTAAACATGAAATATATCAGTAATTTTTGGCAGTCATATTATTTTTATTATTTGTTGGAAATGAATAAAAGATTTTTTTTAAATGTTTAATATTTTGCCGCCTGCGTGGTTGAGTAGTCAACGTCGTTGGCTTCAGTTACGGAGGTCACGGGTTCGAATCCCAGTAAGGACAGTTTTATAAATTGATTTATGAATTTCTGTTCAAAAGCATAGATCTATGTGATGTCTTGAATTCCCCCCTACCTCCCATCCTAACCTATGAACGGGGCTAACCACTAGTCCTGACCTAGCCTTTTCCTTCTCTTCCTACTCTCTTTGGAAAAAGAGAGGTTGAGTATCTGAGTAACACGCAGTTCTCGTAGAAACACTTCTGTTGAGATAAACTACATTAGGAGTTCATATGCTCCATATTGGGAGCCGACATGGTAAAAAAAAAATAATATATATTTGTAAACAAATTGGTTGCCATATAATATTGGGCAAACATTTTTATTTAGGGACTATTCCTGGAATAAATGTCAGTAGAGCGCCACATGCCCACAGATGAAAGCAAAAAAAGATCTAGACCCAAATTAGAAGTTATGGCTTCTAGAAAATTATTTAAAAGTAATAATGAATACGTTTACTTTATGCGTTTTATAATTAAACAAAAAAATATTTACTCATTGAAATAGTAACTAATATTCTTCCCAGATAGATCTGTATCAAATAAAAACGTTTTAATATGATTGTGTGTAGCATACAAATAATTAAAACATACGAAAAATTTAATTTAGTAAAAAATAACTCGCTACTCGAAGGGTTAATAAAGATACCGTAGAATATGCAAATAGCATGAGGTTATGCCCTTTTACAGTTGTCAATATTTGACCGTTTTTAACCTGTTCTGTATCAACATTTTTATCTTATATGTTTTTAATCCATGTCCGCTCCCAATGTGGAGTATATGGTCTCCTAATGGAGGTAACTCAACAGAAGTTTTTTTCTATGAGAACTGTTTCTTACTTAGTCGCACAACCTCACTTTTTTCAAAGTGAGTAGTAGGGAAAGAAGGATAAGGCTACAATAGGACCTGTGGTTGACTAATCGCTATTGGTACACCTAGCTATTAAAGGATCAGAAGGATGGGGGGAGAGGAAATTATGTGAATTGACATCACAAACACCCAGTCTTCGATCACAACTTTGAATTGAGTAATTCTCAAATTCACTGTGATCTGACCGGGAATCGAACCCAAACCTGCGTGATTGGTAGAGCAAGCTCTAACCAACTGGGCCACATCACGTGACATTGATTGTTTTATATACCCTGTTAACCTTTAAGAAGTAGGTTGGCATTCATGTCCTTTTTGTTTGCTGTAATTTTTTGCAAGATATACACACTAGGGTATCCAATCCCGGAATTTTTTTTTTGTTAGCTCACCGAGGAGTTTGAAATCGTCGATTTGGTATACTTTTTCCCAGGATTGTCACAAAACCTCGTTTTTTTTTTTTAGCTCACCGAGGAATTTTAAATCGTCGATTTGGTATACTTTTTCCCAGAATTGTCCCAAAAACTCCTTTTTTTTTTTTTTTTAGCTCACCAAGGAATTTGATTCTACAATTTGCCAATTTCGTCTCACTTTTCGGGATTTACTCAAAATTTCTCAATACCGAAATCCCGGGATCGCGACCATGTCAATCCCGGGATTTCGGGATTAGAAAATTGAACGGGATCCCGGGATTGGATGCCCTAATACATACATATTTTGAACATGAAAGTAAAACCATTCAATTCATTGATATACAGTTGACGCCCTATAGCGTAGAGATTGGGACATCGCTATAGGAATACTACGTTATAGTATCCGAATTGATTCTAATTATAGATTTCATGAATGTGGGATGACTAAATATTAATAAGAGAAAGATAGGAGATTTTTATGATATAGAATACTATTATTATAAAAAAAAACTACCTAGCTCCAGGCAATCCCTCGGAGTATTTGTTGTGGAGACAGGAGCTGAGACACTGCAGCACGGAGAGTGATGTGAAGTTCTCAGACGCGATCATCTCCAAGCCGGAGTGCTGTCTTTTCTTTTCATGACGAATCAGCGCAAACAATTCAGGATCCGAGTCCCAGAGATCTTTGTTTAAAATGTTGCTCTTGTCTGATGCCATGGTGAACAAGGATCTTGAATTATGACAACTGAATATCGGTTTTTGAGACTGGAAAGCAAAAAAAAAATAAAAATTAACTAATCGACGAATCACAATTGTTAAATCTGTCATTTTCACATTATATTACAATATTAATATAAATATACTATAAAATCGTCGGTATACAGGTCGAAGGTGACAAGTCAAAAAAAAAACATAATTTTCGATGATTATGAAATTTTAAAATCTCAATTTATGCACATTTTCTTATCATTCTGAAAACTTCATGAAATTCGATAATGATTAACGAATTCGATTATTTATAGTTTTTTTTTTGCCAAAAATAACTTTAATCAGAATTGTCTTGAATACTTCAAGACAATTCTGAATACTTATTATACTTATTATGTTTACATTATGTAAAAAATACTGAACTTATTTTTACATTAATACAGCACATTAAAACCTATTTATCTGCATTTATAACTCAAAACAATTGCTTATCGACATATCACCTTCTGCCAGTATACATTATATATTATAGATGATATAATACATAAAATATAATTAAACACTTTCTATAAAACAGATTGGAGATTATAACTGGATAAGAAAAAAATGATTATTGAATAGGTTTAGGGCAATAACAAAAAAGTTAACATACTTATTAACGTATACAGTGGAACCCTGATCTACCGTTCTCGCATTGTTCGTTTTCCCGCATGGTTCGTTTATTTTTCATAGTCCGGCCAAACACCCATAAGAACAATGTAAAATAATTTCGGATTAATCGTTCCCTGATTTACCGTTTTCCCCGATCTATCGTTCAAATATTTTGGTCCCGTCAAAAATATTATCCCGATTGACCGTTTTCGTTGAATATTCCTCATAAATAGTCTTACCTCGCATTTCGTTTCGCGTTTTTTTAAGTGGAACCCCGATCTTCCGATCCACTATCTTCGTTTTTTGCATGGATCATTTATTTTTTACTCGGCCAAGACCCCGTAATAACAATGTTTAGTAATTCCACGTTAATAATTTCCTGATTTCCTTGATCTATCATCTAAATATTGTCATCCTGTCCCAGTTACTATCTATCCCGATTGACTATTTTTTTCGCTCATAAATAGCCTTACATTGCATCTGGTTGCATGAATTTTTCTAACTCAAAAGTCAAAACTAAAATACCTAAATGAAGAAAACTAGAACTCTAGTTGAGCCAGGAGAAAAAATAAGGAGAAAAACGAGTCGATATAGCAAAAAGGAGTTGACTTAGAAATGTACGCGATTTTGAAGTGTTTGTTAAAATTTAAGTGCCAAACTGCAAATTGGCTACTTAGTTTGTATTAAACAAGTTAAAAATATATTTATTTGTTCTTTAATAAAAAAAATGTAATAAATAAATAAGTTTTTTGAAAATTAAACATTTTTTTGTGTTATTTGAAGATTTCCCGCATTATTCGTTCATTTATTACGGTCCCTTGAAGAACGTAGAATCGAGGTTTCACTGTACTTAAAAACTTCAAGTATTTCAATATGACAGAGAAAATAATATTGTCTATAAAACAAAGATTGTTGGGTCTTCTAATTGGCTGTTGTCGGATTTGTTTATGAATGTTTACTATTAGATTAGTCATATTTATGCGAAAGAGATTGTACAAAAAAGCGACACAGTTATGTGAGAAACTTAGAATACTACTTTATGAGAATGTTGTCGGATAAAGTTTGAGAATGGATTGAATCTTCAATGATATCCTAACAGTCGATGGAGTTGAATACGATACCTATTATTAAGCTTGCCTGGTATTGGGATTATTAGAAAACGACAATCAATGGAAAGAGTCATTAGAAGGAAAGAGATTCACTATTAAAAATCAAAACTCTCTTCGCCATCATTTTGTTGCTATGCGAACCTTTAAACACAAACATACTTCAGGGTAGTTACGAAGACTCCATATCTGAAGGCATTTTAAGTAACCTTCAACGTGTAAATCCGATAAGATTTTAATGGTGCTTTATATACTGCCCAGTTAAGTAAAAACACAATGTTTTCAACGTTATTCGGCATGCACTAAAGCTTTACCTGACAGTTTTACTAAAACATATTTTTGATGCCATTCGATGTTAAATCTATTCGGAGATTGTCTGCGAATGAGCAATCACAGAATGCCGGCTATTCGTTATGGTAAATGTTTTTGTAGACAACTTATGACACCAATCAAATTGTAGATCGTTTACAACTTAAAATATATAAGCTTATTTCTCTCTCCTGCAAAATTTATGTTTTGTCACTAACGCAATGTTGCATTTGGAACAGAAATTAATTCTTGACATTAAAATGAATAAATATATTTGTTCAACTTATATTTGTAAACATAAATCAGAATTGCAAATATGATTACATCCCATCAACAGATCTGAGAAAAAAATACATGGGAAGAAAATAGTTTAACAGTCTTAAATGCTTTCAGATCGTTAACAGTTCATCCATTGTAGAAAGAAATTATAAGATATGGATAAAAAATCGTACTGACAATTTATAAATTTTACAGGTTTTTTAAAAAATAATCTCGTATTATGTTTGAAGAAGGAATTCCTTAAATGCGGTTAGTAAATAGTATGGTAAATGCCTATACTGATATTATAATAAAATTGCCAGACTACTTTCAGTTCTATAGATCAGCGTTTCTTAACCGGGGTCCACGTGGAACAAACGATAACAATTCAAAACACTAAAATGCACAGGCCCTAAAAATGATTAGGCGAATAAAATAACGCTCTAAAATTTTTGTCACTAGACGATATTGAACGGCAGTAATATATAAATTTAATGTCTTAGCTGAAAAACAAATCATTGACTCGAGAGAAAAAAACAAGAACAAATAAAAATAGTGATAAAACGATCAACGTACCTAATCTAATAACCTCCGAACTGCAGTATGTAATTTATTGAACTGTTTAGAAACTGCATGAACACTTGTTTTTATATTCAAAAGTCAATCACAAAACACATGCAGGGGGTAAATACGATATTACAAACACATTTTCAGCCAGTGTTAAGCCAATACATGTGAAATATACGAGCACAGATAGAAATGATAACACTTTATGAACGTGGGATGTTAGAAAGATGATATAAAATATCTTAGAAAAAAATGTTAATAATAATAATTATTATCAAAGGTTGGCTTAGCTCGACATGCCCCAGACCAGGACCAGATACGTAATAATCAATTGAGATTCGAAAATTTTTGTTTTACCATTTTATTAACCCTTTGAGGAGTATCGTCATTCTGGTATGGGGAAGTATTTTGTCATCTATTTTCTATTGCTATTCTCGTATTTTTTTTGAATTATTTCTTCAGATATTTATACTGCACACATCTATCAGTGATTTTTAGCAGTCATTTTATTTGTATTATTTGTTGCAAATGAACGACGTTAGTAGAGCGTCAAATGCCCACAGATGAAAGCAAAAAAAGACCTGAATTCGAAGTAATAGGTAATAGAAAATTATTTACAAGTAATAATGAATGAGTTTACTTGTATCTTTTAACTATGTGTTTTGTAATTAAAAAAAAATATTAACTTATTGAAATAGTAATTAATATTCATCCCAGATATGAGGGTATTACTTGCAAACTCGGCTCGTTCCAAAATTGTTGAAACATAAACCATGAATGTAATTTAGTAGATAAAAATAAATTTTGAAAGTACCATGGCTTGACAACATCCAAATTATCAATTCAAAGTTATGTAAGAATAAAAATACTTTTAAAAGGTTTTTCAAAATGAAATTTAAGTTTCATTTTTTAACCATTTTGAAATAAGCCGTGTTTGCAAGCAATACCCTTATATGTAGATCCGTATCCAAAAAAAATCTTTTTGAATTTTGTGTGTAGCAATAGTACAAATAATTAAAAATATACGAAAAACCTACTTTAGTAAAAAATAATGCAATAATCAAAGAGTTAATACTCCAAAGTACTTTAGTTGCATTTTCTAGAATTCGAGATAAAAGCTTTGTGATGCTTATCCATAAATTGAAGATTTTACTAAAAAATGAGATTTTCAGATAATGCACATTACATATTATTATTGGCGTAAAATGAAGCAGGTTCAAACAAGATAGCACAGTGCAGAAGATGGTATCTCATAGAGATAAAATATTGTTTTTCTTAAAAAATGCAGTATATTGAATCTCATAAAATCAACATTCTTAATTGTGCAATAATTCTAGTATGGACAGAAACTTCTACATTAAATTCTAGGCCTAGTTTGTAGTTCTATTTCTGTAGTTTGAATTCTAGTGTCACAGTTTGTAGCACAATAAGTGGAATTATTTCATATCAGTCATTAATCATTTGATAAAATTGTGGAATATACAAAGCATACAAAAAATGTGTTAATTTGACAAATTGTCAAATCAGTGGCGTAGCAAGGGGGGGACTGCCCCGGGCGGCACATTTCTGTGGGCGGCATTTTCGAAAATGAACAGAAAATTCTTAAAGTAATATGGAAATAAAGATTGATATGTATACAGAACCAGTGTAAGCAATATCACTTTCACTAGATTTTCTTCCACCCACTGACAATATATACTTTTTTGAAGGCGGCATTTTGAAATTTTCAAACGTAAAAAACAAATACAACTAGTTTTAGATATAGAATTAATGCGAGCTTTATTTCAATATTATGCTTTCTTTCGTCTAATTTGTGCTTTGTGACTTACTGATTAAACACAACCTCTTGGTGGTCCCGTTTTTAAGAAATAGAAAAAAATTTCAGAGGTAATAAACAAAAATTGTTTCGTATAAAGAATCAATTAATTCAATTAATTCACCATTTTTTCCTCATATGATTATGCTTTGTAAAACACTAAAAACAAGATCGTAATGACATTTCTTGGGAAGAATTAAATTTTTTGTTGCTGTTCCTGCTAAGCAAACAGAGATGTGGAAGAAAATTAAAATACTCTCAAACTTTTGCAATTTATTTAAAAATTCTCATATTTATTTAATTTACATTCATACCAGATCGACCAGTGGTGACTTGTACACTCAAAAAAAAAAACAGTCGGGGTCGTTTTTTGAAGATTTTTTGAAGAAGAGAAATGAAAAGCCAGAAAATTAAATTTTAAATATGTTTTTTCCCAAATGTTATGTTTACAAAATAATATCTGGTGTCTTTTATTATGAATAACTTACAACTTTAAATTTGTTTACTTATTTGTAAAATGAATACTTATAATACTAGCAATACTTTGCCACTTTTCCTCAAATCATAATAAAAAAGTCAATTGACTAATATTTTTTTGACACATTAAAAAAAGTTCCTGCCCTGAACAAAATCCAAAAAATAACGAAATACAATATTTTTAGAAAAATTATATTTAAGGATAAAAAAAAATAATCCATTTGTAGTATAATCTCATAGCTAAAAAATAGAAGTCATTTTTAAAAAAGTCGAGGAATTATTGGGGGGGGGAGGGGGCGGCAAATTCAAGAAACGCCTTGGGCGGCGGAACCCCTTCCTACGACACTGTGTCAAATGTAAAGTTATATCTCAAATTCAATAGTTTAATTTTTTATTTCGTTATCCATGTATTTGTATTTACCTTCTACGATAAACAATAATTAATTACTCTATGTATGTACGCATGGTAAATAAAAATATTTTATTACATTAAAACTTCGAAAAGAAGGTGCATATTAATAATATATTCTTCACAAAAGAAGATCGGTCTTTAACATAACAACAACAAAACTTTGAATAGTGTATTAAAACGACAAAAAGTTAATTTTAAGGTTAGACTAGCAATTGTATATTGAAACAATATTACTTGTTATGTTAAAAGTTTTTGAATAAACTTACTTGAATATGAGATTAACTGCAACAATTTTACATCGATGTCAAAATAAACAGATATCCGATCCTCCAGCCAACCGGTCCAAATTAAAAATGGAAAGTACGGTCAGTTGTGAATTAGAAATTCAAACGAATCTTTGTATGTAATTTAAACTTACCAAAAAATTACGGCAGACAGGGACAGCTGCAACTTTTTGACAGCGCTTTCCCGCAAGTTGGACAGAGATAGAAAAAATGACCTTCGATGTTTTCTCCATTATCACACAATGTATATTGCTGTCAAATACTTAAATGTTGATATTGTTATGTATGGACAACAATATTTTAAGGTTTAACTTGTCTTTATATTGCCCGCCAAAGAACTGACTGAGTTTGATTATCACAGCGTTATTAAATGTCAAATGTATTTGATAACCTATCTAAAATAATTACGATAGATTTGTGTTGACTTACAAACATGGACACAAAAGTACCGTCCTCATGATACGATATATTGTTAATTTATATTTACGAAAGTGATGTTGGTATTGATCAAGCAAGATTCATTTGACTTATCCCTTTTAAGAATATCTACTGGCATTTTCTCTCTTTTCTAAGTATGTATATAAACTAGGTTAGTATTTATAGTACGGCGCATGCGAGAAAGTGACTTTTGTCTGACATAAAATAGCTGCTTTGCCAGACATGCTTCATGTTTACGCTAACATTAGTTATCTCTGGCTAGCATTACGAGCAATTCTTCGTTAAAATTGAACTTTTGTTAATGATCTTAATGATTCATACCCAATCACGGAGTAAATATTTTTTTCAAAAAAATAATCCCAACACAAAGCCTAGCTGACAGAATGTTTTAGATAGTCATTACGTAGCATACATGCGGGACAGGGAAATAAAAATACAGTATTTACTCACCCTAGCAAGAACTTTAGCCAGGAAACAAGGGGTCCGCTCCGCAGACCCCACATATAGTTTCAGTAGGAAAGTAAAGTAAAAAAAAGTCAGGGAACACTTCGATAGATCAAAGCTATTTTTTATATTCTGTAATCGAAACATTATGCAAGCATATAGGTATTTCATTATTGCATATGGGGGATCGAGTTAGGGGTGGAGTTCTTCCTTAAATGTCGTCATGGAGTTTGATTATTTTTTTAACCAACCCATCACAATATATTATTTATCGGAGAACTGTTTAGAATCATTTATTTTGCTATTACCTACTCTAATGGTTACTGATATTATAAATTATATCATTAATATTTCTCATTAGTTAATTTCGGTTATGATTATTTAAGAATTATTTTCGTTCTCATTATAGTTACCTTTCTTACTTAATTGATTTTTAATTGTGCTTTATTTTTTATTGACAATTAATTGAGTTTATTTGTAAGAAATCCAAAACATTTTAGCTACTTATAGAATATAGATTATACAATTTAGTCAGTGTTGTAGCAAGGGGGTGTGGCAGGGGCGGCCCGCCCCGGACGGCACATTTTTGGGGGCGGTATTTCAAAAATAAATACAATATTTTTCGAGAAATTATATACACACAAAACTTTAGCCACACGTAGTAAAAATCAGGGCTGTGGAGTCGGAGTCGCGGTATTTTGGCCGGAGTCGGAGTCGTGAAAAATGGGCGGCTCGAATTTTTTTTGAAAAATATATTTAATGATCTGTTTTTAAACAAAATAGTTGAAAGTGTTGACATTTCATGCTTGGCTGACTAGAGATAATCTGATGGTATACATATATATCGGTTAAAATGAAATTATTGAAAAATTTCTTGGGAGTCGGAGTCGTTAATTATTTTAAAGCTGGAGTCGGAGTCGTCTTTTTTTTACGCGACTCCACAGCTCTGGTTAAAATTCCTAGTTCACAGATAAATAGTAAAAGTGTTGGGGGCGGCAAATTAAAGGACCGCCCCGGGCGGTAGGACTCCTTCCTACACCACTGAATTTAATGTTATTCATTTATCATTTGTATTTATAAATAGGTTATTAATAATATTTCTTTTACCAATTGTTTGTTGCACTTTGTTGAAACTGTTATAAGTATGTATTAGCTTTTTATTTTGTGTAAATAACCTTCTATCGATTTACATTTTCATCAGCTGATAATGCTAATTATGATCAAAACCGGTCCCTATCTTAAATAATATGATACCTTTCGACCAAGAATTGTCAGTGAATACCTTTAGTGTTATTATGATTATGAATATTTTTTAAAACTTTCAGCACCCCTTTTTTTATTTATATCTATTAAAAACTTTGAGTCCTTTGTCTTCTTCAATTCTTTCTTACAGATTTGTTCATTCAATTTGTATCACAAATGTCTTCCGGTTTAATTCTAGTTAGATTCTACTTAATCCAATGTTGGAGTGGAAAAATAAATGACCTAATTTTGATCAGATTATCTGCAAGTCATTTGTTTGATAACTCTGCTTGCTATTGAAAAAGAATTGTCAATGTTGGAAAGTGGGATAACTAGAAATTAGAGAAATTCTTACATTTCCAAAGTGATCAGCAGTGACGTTCCTAGACAGATCCCTAAAATAGCGCCCATTTTCTTTCATTCCTTCCCATTATTCTAGGAATAACATATAGAAGTTTGAATTCTCTACTCACTTACACATACTCAAACAAATCTTTTGTCACTTATTCTGTTTTGCTTTCAGGTGATTCATAGTATGTACCTTATTGACAAAGATCCTCACAAATAAATATGATCCAAATGCCCACATTATTGTTCAATAATTATGAAAAAATAACTATTGCCTTCATAAAAAATAACGTAAATTTCAAATGCACTTAATTAAATAACACAAGTATCGAATCTTGATTTGGTATTTTGTTAATTAAAGACATTGAGGCATCATATTTATTCTAAATCAAATTCGTATCAAAAATATTTAGTCATTTAAAAAATCTGTAATCATTTGCCGCTCCCTAGAACTTGCCGCCCCTAAGCAACTACCTACTCCCCTATGCCCTCGGCAAGTCCCTGGTGATCAGACAAGTGACCGATTCAATAATTATTTGCATGGACGATGCATGTCTACTGGATATATTTTAGGTCCTTTCAAAAATGTAGAAGTATTTTTATTTAAGGCTTTATGTATTGATAAAATTATTATATTCTAGGAAGTCACAGCGTCGCAATCAAGCCAAAAGATTAATCTAACATTGCTTTGAAACTTCTTCCAAAAACTACAAACAATTATAAATATAATGTGTCTAAATATTTCACAATTAAAACATTTTTTATAAAATAATGAGCACTTTAAATTATTTTTTTCCTTACCCGTTATATATTTATGCAGTCCGCTAGAAGAAAAAGTTTGTGCATGACTGCTTAATGTAACATTTATAATTTAAGATTTCGACTAAGATAAATTATATCAATATTGCTAGTACAGCAAGATTGGCTGAACTCTATAGTAACATTTATAGTTGAGGTGAGTCTACAACTTGCCTGATGGAAACACAGTCTATAAGGCATATTTTATTCAGTGATGTGCTGCGCTAAAATTCTATCAACTAGCTCGCACTTTGGTAAATACTAACCCCCAATTTTCATACATTTTCTTAATTAAAAAAAATATTTATCTACATTACATAATTTTAACATTCCATAAATTCATTCCAAATAGTGTTTTTATTTTCATTTAATACTTATTCGTCTATCATATAGTACAAAATATTACGCAAAACTGCCACAAGTTTTTACTTTATCCATATCGAATCAAGTATTGTGATGTAAAAAGCTGATCTCGGAATTACGATAATTAAAAAAAACTGTATTTTAAGAACCAACTCTCCGAACCAAAATTATTTTAGCAACCGGCTATAAAGAGCCAGTGTGAACCCATTGCAGCACATCACTGATAATATTATATATTTCGTCATATAACATGAGTTTGAATCATCAATCAGATCTAACTGTTCTGAGAAATAAAAATTGTTTGAATATTAAATGCACAGTAAATCAAAAAGTTAACTTATTAAAATTATGTATTCAATCTGTGTGCTACCTTCGACTCAATTAAAAAAACAGCTTGCAATTCTTTTCCAATTTAGTTAATACTAAATGTAAAATAAATACATTTTTAATGTATTTTAAACTGCAATACAAACAATAATTCCCCAACAAAATGGTGACCTACTTGCTTGAGTGTAAAGAACCTATGCATGCACCAAATTTAAACAAATCAATTTTGGTTTAAATGTTTGTGTAGGTAAAATTAAAAAGTGTATTAAATAATTAAAAACAGTTTTTGTAGTCTTTTAATATGGTCTAATTTGTACAAAACATTATAAACATATTTCATCATTTATTATTGTATCTTATTTTAAGTCTTTGTTATCACATACATAATAATAATTATCCTTCAAAATTGAATAAGTTATCTCATAAAAAAATAGTTCCGTAACCTATATTGTGAATAAAAATCTTTCCTACCAATTCAATGGGTTTTGAAATAATTCAGAAACCACGACAGCACAATTTATTTTTTGTGAATTAAAAAAATGTATACACAGCATTGAAATTTACATATGTTGTGATTTTAAAATATTGAAATCACACATTCAAATAAATTTCACAGTGAAGAGTTTTGTTTTCAATGAGCGCCATCACTTTATCAGTGTTATACAAAAAACTACCCGGGTGAAAATATGCCAAATAAACTTGATATGTTCACCAAACCTCAAATTATTGTTTTTCTTTTATGGATGTATAGGGTGTTCACTGGGAAGGCGTACTCCTTTTTTTGGTCACCATTTAGTAAATATAAATTTTTGCAGTTCACATTTGGCAGTCGTTATAAACCAACATATTTTAATCATGTATTGTGACGAATAGAAAATTACAAGAAATTTTAGGTGGAAAAAATGTGCTATCGAAGCCAACTATTTATTGTTTAGTGAATGATTTTGAATAAAGAGGCTCTGTAGCAATAAGCACAAGTCATGACCGCAACGTACGAGAAGATCAGCAGAAAAATTACTGCTGTACATGAAAGTGTTCAAATTAATTCATCAACTTCAATTTGACACTGCGCTCAAGAATTTGGACCATCTTAACTTAATTGATAACTTTTTGACACCAAAATTGGATTCTTTGGGTTTGATTAACGAGTGGTTATAGCAAGACGGTGCAACTTCATATTGCAGCCAATGTTACAATGGAATTACTGGGAGAAAAATAAAGAAGTAAACCATTCTCGCAAACACTCTCTATAAAAGATAAAATTTACATTACAATAATGGTTATAGTTGTTTATGAATTAAAGGCAGCTATTAAAAGACAAAGAGCTCTGAAAGAAATGGCTATTCTGTGGATGGACCTAAACGGTCTCCTTAAAACGATGTTTTAAAATTTGTTCTTCTTCTTTTAATTTTTGATGTGAATTGAATGTTGCATGAAACTCTGTCTTTATATTAATTTAAAGTGTGTATACACTTTTTTGATACCCTGCATAGATAATTGTAAGCCACCAACACTTTTATCTCGCAGTATTCCTTGGAATACAAATTGATATATCAATTGAAAAATAAATGTATATCCACGAGAAACTACAACAGCTTGCAATTAAAACTGAATTTTGTCTGAATATAGGTTAAAACACAGTTAAATGCACTTTATGGTGAAGGTTAATGAATTTAAAGCCACTTTACACATTTAATAAATTGCACATCTATACGATCTTTTCAGTTGTCTGTCAAACTAATGTGCGACCATCTATTTTCAACGGGCTGTCTACCTAGATATACCTTCGAACTCTATCAGGGTTAGATCAAGTATCATAATCAAATATATAAATATTTTAAAACTTGATTTCAAGAAAAACGTTATGGAAGCTTTCCAGCTACACACTGTTATTTTTTTTAGCACAATTAATGCAAAACAACCAAGTTTGTTAAGTTGTTTCTGAGATTTTTTTAGCCTATTAAAAACATCAGAGAACACAGAAAATGACTTAAACTTAAAATAACTGAAATGATCGCTGAAATGCAACAATCTAGCGCTTTTTTTACAAATTTACAAATATTTTTTATGAAAATGTTCTATTTCAACCATGTAACATCTCATTAAATTACAAATTATCACCAAACGTTGCACTTTTTGACTGGATTCATCGGGCTTCCGCTGGGACATTTGTATTCTTTGGAAAAATCTTCAGAATTCGACAGTGTACCGATCACTCTAAATTTACCAGGGCTGTGTACTGCTGTTTTTAGTTTGTTCTTCATAGCTTCAGGCCTCATTGCTCCACACCAGACCTAATGGCAACAAATTTTGAACGAGTCAAGATTGAATATTCTCACATCAATTAATACTTTCAGAACTACAACAAGGACACATGAAGTATCTTTAACACCACATTAAATTTATCTAAATTATCTATGTTTCCATTGGTTTTCTCAAATTAGGTGTCCTTATTTAACCTTTCGATATACGCAGCCATTTGAGTACATGAATGAACAGCCAACCAATTAGTTTTGTTGTAATAGATAAGAAAAAAAAATGGTTTTTAATCGGATAGAAATCAAGGTAAAACAGGAAATTCTAGAAATATTAGAATTAAAAAATAGTGTATGATTGAGTCCTACAGATATTAAAGTTTACATTAAACAAATCAAAAATTAAATCATTTTTAAAATCCTGAATACAAAAGTTGTATGTGAGTGATTCAAAATAATATATTCTTTCATTGATCTCTGATGTTTGGACAATTTTAAATTTATTTGTATAATAATGGTCGGGTCCTATGGCATAGCGGTTAGCGTTGTTGGCTTTCGTGTACGATCTTACGGGTTCGAGTCCCAGTATGAACAGCATTTTTTCGACTGTTAGTTAACCACTAGTCCTGTACTAGCCTTACCCTTCTATCCCTTCTACTCTCTTCGAAAAAAAGAGTTTGAGCGACACATTGGGAGTGTGGGGAGATTGGGGAATTTACGTAAATATTACTTATTTACCTGTGCAAAGTTAAGAAAGAATAATTGTGTATTTGTGGCATTCAATCCAGGCAATAATTCATCTTTATCATCATTGTACTGTAACCATCTTTGATATGCTCGGAAAGCTTGCTTGATGCCTCCGTTATCAGCTATGTTTTCTCCCTGTAAAAAAAAATATAATTATTTAAAAGATGTTGTTATGTCTTTTAACTTTTCCGGTTCTAAGCTCAAGAAATGCGACCCCAATACCCACATTTTCTTAAATATCTATTTTAATATGGGTGATACAATGTTTATAATTAAGGTATTCTTATATCATAGTTTTTTGGACCTTTTGTAGTTTATATAAATACGATAAGATAAGAGATAAGCGCCCGCTTATCAGCGATCGTTGGTAAGATAACTAGACTGAACACCGCTAAGCAAACGCGCCAGTCGCACATTGACATTTGCATTGAAACGACGTATATTTTACGCGCAACTTAAAATATGATTATTTATTAAAAAAACCACGGATTTTTATAAAAAAATGTATGAGGAATGATGCAGAGAGATATTTTAAAGCCCTTAGAGTATTTATTTTGTTGAAATTCATAATAATAAGGCCAATAATGAGGAAACCACTGGGGTCTCTAAAAGACCCCCATCGGCCGAGAAGTATTTTTCTAGTCTCCGAGCCGCGAGAGTTAAAGAAGGGTAATAAATATTTTGTAAAAAATTTGTGATGTCGATCGAAAATGCTTAAATTCTGTGACATCATTTGACGACAACCGTTCATTTGATTTAGGGCGTCAGTAGTTTCTAAACTTTATATCTCTTTAAAAAAAAAAAGGTCCCGATCCTTGATAAAAAGGTATGTGGAATTAGTGCAAAAAAGTGTACTATTTATATAATATGCTGCTTCCACCAAGTATTGACAGTGAACCCCTTAATAGTGACATACCTGTGTATTAAGCCCATCTATCGCCATGGATACTTCGGATACAGTATAGTGCCCATATTGATCTATGAGACATTGTGCCCTGTTGTGGAACATCTCTATCGCCATATCATGCCACCATCTGTGGACATTAATTGTTATTCATTATTTATTACTCACGTATTGCAAAGTGATAAAGAAAAGATTGAGTGCATTGATTGCAATTGGCAAGGAAAACATCAAGATAATCATTATAGATAATACATGTTTTATTTGAACCCAAACAAAACAGAGAATTGATTTTATTTTTCATTTGAAATTTGATAATTTCTGGTGTTTTTATCAGGGCTGAGGATTCAAAGAGAATTGAAAACGCCTTTTTCTTATTTTTTATTTAATCTGTCTTAACACTCGAGTACCAAAACGTCGAAAATAGGCTCGACGGGGTACAGAGAGACGCTAGACAAATTTGTGTAATATTTGCATTACATTGATTAAGGCACGGCGGTTTCTCAACCAGGGGCCACAGCATGTTCCAAGCGGGCCACAGAGAAAAATAATTGTAGGGGAGCCTCAGTACAGTTTTGGGGGACCACGGGCAAAGCCGGTATATTCATTTTGGGAATTCCTTAATTCCTGGAAATTTTTTTAAAATCTGCAAGCAAAATGTTTAAAGAATTTAAAACTATTTTGGAATCCTTCAATTCCCGTGTCTCAAAAAACTTAAGACTCAAAAGGGACCATGAGCCCAAAAATGTTGGATATAGATTAAGTTATCATTGTACATTACAATAAATATCAGATAGATATTATTGGTATTTAGCGAATGGTTGAAATAAGAAGAATTTTTAAATGCGAATGTACCCCATAAGAATCCGAATGATAATGAATGATATATGGCATTCGTTTTCAAACTGTAACTTACTACACCTACATTTAAAAAGTCTTTATACAGAACATTTATGGTTACAAAAATGTATTTAAATAGAAAATAAAAAAAATGATAATTCATGGAATAATAACAATAAATCTTATTGTATCTAGGTATATCAGGAATGGCCTGTGCATCGATCGTGGACCAATAATATAGATTACTATTATATATATCCTTTCACTCATATCGTGGCAGTGCATCGATATCAGTCGATCGCCATTAATAATTTTAAGAACTAGCCGCTCTTGAAAGTGAGATTTGTAGTTCATTTCTACAGCTAAACTCAAGGTGTTGCCAGTCTAATATATAAAGCAATAAAGAACTTAAAGGTTAAATTTTTTATGCCACCATTTGAATTATTTATTACATGTCTCCTAGTTTGTTAGTTGCTGCTCTAGGAAGTAAACATGAAGAATGCTTAAATTAATTTAACATTGTTTAATTAACTAGTCTTACCTGTGAAGGTTTCCATATTTGTCAAATAGTCTCCCTTTATCATCAAATCCATGGGTGATTTCATGTCCTATTACAACACCTATTCCACCATAGTTTAAGCTCTTTGGAAAATACCTATGGTAGAATGGCGGTTGTAATATACCCGCCGGGAACATAATTTGATTTTTGTTTCTACTGTAGTAAGCGTTGACAACTGCGGGTGCTGTATTCCAGACAGTTTTGTTCACAGGTTGACCGAGCCTGAAACGATTATACATCTAAACCAAAGGTGCAATTGGAATTATGTTTGATTTCCTCGTGTTTTTAAATGTTCATAACATTTTGAATGTTTTGTATCAGGCCTTTGTATTTTAGATTATTGCTGATTGTAAAGCAACCTGATTATCAAAAATGAAAACATGAAGATTAAAATAATATAAAATGGTCTATATGCATGTGGGATTATGATTTGTCTTTATATTACATGCATTATAATATTATATGCACAAAGTTTTTTCAAATCATTTGATAGGCCAGATGATCTTTCATCAAGATTAACTAGATGGCTGCCACAGACGAGATATCTCGTAAAATTTTTCATGCTCAACACGCCAGTTACGAGTTAACTCGACAATAATTAATTCAATTAATAATTGCAAATTATAGCTGGCGTGCTAAGTACAAACATAGTTTTTTTGTACGGCAGCCAAAAGGCATAATGGCTTACAAATTGATGTATTGTTGCTCCTAATGTCAGTGTAAATAACACAAAAATAAATAAATAATGAAGACTAATATCGAAAAGTTATTGAAAAGTTATTGAAAAGTTATGTTAATGACACGGATAAGTTAGATAAGGTTACGTTAGGTAAAGTAAGGTTAGTTTAGGTCGCGATTCATTTACTTAAAAACTATAATTTATAATAAATATGCTTGAACAATAGGTTCTATAGTTTAAATGGCTACTATGATAAATAGAAAGATTAAACCAGATTTATTCTTTGTTAGATTTAATTATAATTCTGTCTTAAAAAAGATGGAGTTATTTGACAAGATGATTCCATGCAGGAATCATTCGTATCCTAGTGTTCTGACAAAAATCAACTAGATATTTTATTTAAAGAACACAAAGACAATAGGGAAAGTTTTGCACGCCTTTTCAACAAGCAAAATAAAGAATTTGGATTCCAGAATGATGAATATAGTGGATTTTTTAAATAAAAATTCCTTACCTTGCTTGCTCAATTTTTGTCAAGTGTTTCAATATATTTAAAGTATTTTCAAAGTATGTGTCAGGGTGTATTGAAACTTCTCGATATCTTTCATTAAGCTCGTCTTCATTTAGAATAAAATCAGGATAGCCGATTCTCAACATCATCGCGTCGACTTTTTCTCCTGCCAATATTTTGGTATCGTCGTCGATCCACGCTGTCAGATTCAGTAACTCTCTGAAAGACTCTTGTATTTCTCTGGTCATAATAAGAGTATCGTTTTTACTATTCTCATCAAAATATCTTCTGACAAACATCGATCCTAAAGCCATTCCCATGTTCGAATTGACTTGTGTCACGCAGTTTTTCCACCGGGGCGGTGCCTGCTCTCTTCCGAATAGAATAAAGTAAAATCTGAAAAATAGAATTATGTTAATCATTTTAAGCATTATATATGTGGTGTATGGCTTTAAACTGATATGTTTTCATTACCTCTGCTTTGCTTCTTGAAAACGATCGTCCAGGTTGTTTACTCGATGCCTCACAAACCTCCATAGTAAATAATTTGATATAGTTTTTGGTTCAGTTTGCTCTAATAATATAACCAAGTCCTGGAAAGAGTTGCTTAATATTAATTTATACAATTTTAAGATTATAATCGCACTAAAAGTTAAGCTATTGAGGATTTAAAAAAAGATAACGTAAAATCTTAAGGTCCCACTGTATTATGCCTGTTAACATGAAGCAAAACATAATGAGTTTTAATTTATATTGTTTTATTTTTATTAGAGTTTAATTGTATCACTGATCATGTTGAAAATACACACCTGGACATATTTCAGAGCGAAAATGACTACAGTTTCATTCAACTTTGCGTTCCTATTTAAAACAATTGACAGGTATCGTTGCCAGTCAATTTTGGGTACCATATGTTTCAATTCATCTATCGTCAGGCGCTGGTAGAGCTCGGAAACATTCCGCCTTTCTTCTGGTCCTGAAGTTATTTTAGCTAATCTACAGCACTCAATTAAAAGTTTGTATATCAGGTATGTTGTTATATGCCACATAATAGATTTTAAGGTGATCGATAAGGAATGCCTTTCATAAAGATGACTTTCAATTTTGACTCAGTAAAAAAGATAGGCATCGTAAAAAAATTAACCAGAGAGCAGTCTTTTTTCTTGGTTTCAATTTCAAACATAAAATCTAAATTTAGATACTAATTCGGCATTGACAGCCTACATCCTTTTGATAGAACATGTATCATGTTTGATACATTGTGATTATCGAAAAAAACTGTTTTGACAAAACTGTAGGTTTTTAAAAAACTGTACTTTTTCCTTACCACAAGTTGGTTGATTTTGTTATATATTATCAAAATACATATGGAATAATGCCGATCTGACACAAATAAGTGTTTCAAATTTATAGGCAGCCTTTAAATCAGTATTAATAATAATTGCCCATAAAAATAAATGCTTTTTTCAGCAAACTGATATAAATAATACACCAACTGAGTTATTCCAGACAACGAATTGATATCAAAGAATCTCATTTTTGTCAGTTTTGTTAATTACCAATTTCTGCCAGAACAGTGACTATATTATACTTCTTTGACACATAAAAATAAGTGTGATATATTGTCTCTGTACAGTCCTCTACCTACACAGTTAATTTGTTCTGAAAGACTCCAGGGAAACTTGGGAAATACTTTATTTCTACATAATATGAGTGATATTTGATGTCTTTACATTTTCGTATCTAAGTTTACATAATAATTTATCAAAGTCTGGTAAAAATGATAAGGGTGTATCTGAAGGAATATTTTATATACATCAACAGCACGCGCATGACGCCAAGCTGCGTGTCTAAGAATCTACGTTTGTCAATGACTTACTGAAATGTGAAAGCGCCACCTAGGCCCGCCTCTAAATTGGCACGGAACTATGGGTGGGCTTTTTCGGCTAAATCAAATACTTACATTTCAGAAAACATTCTTTAATTATTCAAAATGGTGAATAGTATAAATATTTACCTAGATTCAAATCCGATTAAATCGTCAGCATTCTTTACAGCATTTTCATACGTTGATCCTAGTAATGTTGAAATTTTTATCAAGTAATTTTTGTATGCCTCCAGATAAACATCGTTGACTGGTTGAAGAAAATAATCACGAGTTGGTAGTCCTTAAAAACATTAATAGATATTATATTATTTGCCATTTATCTGTGAATATTAATACTTAATACAACTTTAAATATTTAAATTATAAATATTTTTAGTCTAATTAAAATTCAAATCGGTCATTGAGATAAAAATAGCTGGAATATTACATGCTAAGCTAATCAATAAAGCATAACAGAAGATACAATATCGTTTTGTGGTTTTAATGGAAAAGTCGATCTTTAATATTATCTATCTTTAACATTATTTAGTGCCAATATTATATGGGAAACTTGTTCTATCCAAAATGGTTATTCTATTTACCCACTGAATAGAGTTGTGACTCAAAATAAAGCCAAACATTACTCAATTAAGTCATTACCTTAAAACTCTGAATAAAAACATGTTTTCATTTGAGACTTATTTTTTTTCTGATACTATAAACCAAATATGGGCAACCACCGACCCGCCGAGCTATTTTGTCTGGCCCTGATTCATCTCAGCGAAGTAATAGAGAAAGAAATTAATAGTCCCAGGGAGCCAATAAGCCAATATTGCTAGTCTCGTAATTCATGTTCAAGGCCAATATTCACACAAAATTTTGTAGTCAGTATATAATATTAATATAATTTCATTCATTATATAAATAAAAAAATATATAAAAAGTGGCAATAAGGGTATCCAATCCCGGAGCCTTTTTCCAAACCTGGGATTAGCTCATTAGCAATTAGCTCACTGAGAAATTTGAAATCCTCAATTTGCTATACTTTTTCCCCAGATTGTCTCAGAAGCTCGTTTTTTTTTTTAGCTCACCGAGGAATTTGAAATCCTCAATTTGCTATACTTTTTCCCCGGATTGTCTCAGAAGCTCGTTCTTTTTTTTTAGCTCACCGAGGAATTTGAAATCCTCAATTTGGTATACTTTTTCCCCGGATTGTCTCAAAACTGGTTTTTTTATTTTTAGCTATACTATTCCACCTGATTTTTTTTAGCTCTTGCAATTCCAAAATCGTATCAATTTTCAGGATTTGCTAAAAATTTCTTAATCCCGAAATCCCGGGATTGACACGGTCACGATCCCGGGATTTCGGGATCAGAAAATCGAACTGGATCCCGGGATTGGAAACACATTGCCACTAGTGGCAATGTGTTTTATTTAATTAACTATTACTTTATTATGTTTAATAATTTGGTCTGGCCCTTGACTCGGAGACAGAATGATAATTTGGCACCAGACCTAGGAAAGGTTGGCCATGCCTGCTATAAACTAAAGAGTATTTTTATATGTATACCTAAGCTTGTCTGATCGAACTGTATAACAAATTCATCAGAATTTTTAATGTCAGGTCCTACCCATTCGGATAAAAGAATATCATTATTATAAAGCCGGAGGCGCGCCATCAACTCAAGCCAATCGAAGTTTGTTTCGTTCCAGTCCTGTTGGAGAAGGGGCCAGCCACCCAAAGAGTCCAACAGTTCCAACAAAGGCTTGTGACCTCGCTTTTCTAATATTTCATAATTCATGCACGATTCATAGAGATATCTAGCTTTCAAAGTGGCTCCTTCTTTAAGGTTATTATTGTTTCCATTATTTATTGTATTAACACCATCTATTGCTTGACGTTTCACTGTTCTTTTGGTAAATTTCTTAGCTGAACTCTTTTTTTCTTTATTGCCGTCATTTTGAAATTTTTCTGTTGTCTCTAAGCCCAATTCAATTATTCTTTTTTCATGCCTTTTTATCCTCTTTTTGGAATAGTCTGGAATCATTTCATCTTCTGTAATTTTATTGACATGACTGTTGGCATTATCTGCTGCTACAAATGATTCAAAAGTGTTTTTTTTTAAATGCTCTTGACAATTAGTATATGTTTTGCTACTATCTTGTTGCAAATTACGTAGCACATTATTTTCATTGTCCAAATTTTGGTTAGGCATATTATTTACTTTCTTCTCTTCACAATCATGTTTGGTAGACAATAAATCTTTCAAAACGACATCTAAGTTCTCTCTCAACATTTCAAATGTGTCAAATCTAAAATTTTAATAATGTGTAAGATTATCATTTAATAAAATTATAATCAATTGTAATTAGCGACATTTAACAAGTAATAGGATTTACTTATTTGAGCAATCTTTAATGGTCTACAGCAGTGGTTCCCTAAGTGGTTCCTACAGACCCCCAGGGGTTTCTGAGACCGCTCAGGGGGTCCATGGCCGGTCAAAATTAATTTGGGGGTGTTATTTCCCTTGGGAGTTATTTCACTTGGGGGTCCGCGGTCAAATTTTTCTCCATGAAGGGGTCCATGAGCATAATAAGTTTGGGAATCACTGGTCTACAGGAAATAGTTAATATGCCAGATATTTGAAATCATATTTAAATTTATTGAAGGTGAATTTTGACATAGTGAGGTCTTCTCAAGGGTAAAATACATCACAAGCACTCGTGTTGAAGATCTCAAATATATAATAGTGAACAACAACATTCCATAGTAATTTTGCCAGGACTTGAACTTGGATACTCCTGATTGATGAGTCGAACCTTTACCACAAATAAGCACAGGCGTGCAATGTAGCAGAACGACACAGTAGTTATTGATTGTGATACAATGAAACTCCGATTCTACGTTTGTCAAGGGACAAGGGACCCTAATAAAAAAATGAATAATGCGGAAAAAACATGTTTAGTTTTTAACCTTCTCACCGCGTATGACCGCTATGCATGTCTTAGCGAACATGCCCTCAGCGCACGTGACACGTATAGATGTCATGGAAATTTCAAACCCTATATAAGAGCTATCTATTGTGTTAAAATTGTATAACTAAATGTATATTTTACCAAATTTAATAGATGGCATTAGTCAAAAAAGATTCAATATAGGCTAAAATAATTTATTTCTGGAACAAGCCGTGAACATACGTCACCAATGCAAGATTTTGGATAATGTAAATAAGCGATCGAGTGCGGGTGAAATTGAAATTGTTCCGAGAATTTAATATTATAAGCATGGTATGGTGGTGGCGCAGTGTTCTCGGTCGCGCGTGGCGGTATTTTGCAATATGGCGACATCACGCCGCAATTGTATGAAGAATGATTATTGTTGAATTAAACCGAAAATACAAGAAATATATTGTATTTTATTATTGAAAAAGTTACTTTGGGTGGCAATTAACATATTTGATAAGTTGAAAAATATTACAACCTATATTTATAGTCGAAAACGCGATAACAAAATCTGCAAAAAAGCAGCCGCATACAGGGCATGCTCGCTAAATTTGGTGATGCGGGCAAAGGGCTAAGACACTTATTTTTATTATAGAATATAATTATATTTTTTAAAAAGTTCTTTAATACTATGTTGCCCATTTGTAGTTACTTAAATTTCAACAAAGATCCCTCGAACTTACGTCAACTCTTTTTGCTATGTAAACTCGTTTTTCTCCTGGATTTTTTTAATGTCTTAAATTATTTTCAGTTTCTCAGTTCTATTTTTCATTTTGGTTCAAAATTCCAAATATTATAAGCCAAGTAGAAAATATACAACAAAAACAGTCAATCATTATAATATTTGTAACAGGACCATAATAATATTTAGATAAAAGATTGAGAATTAATGCAGTTTTATTTAACACTGTTCTTATGGGTGTTTGACCGGGATTATGAATAATAAACGATCCATGCGGTTAAACAAAGAATGCGAGAACGGTAGATCGGGGTTCCACTGTATTTCTATCAATAGATTACTAAGAGTATCAAGTAGATTTACCCTGCCTTGTCTGCTGGTATGGGATTAAGTGTTGCCCAGTTCCCGCAAGCGTATTGGTAAAAATCAACACAAGGATCCGCAGTCTGATCCATATGCTGCATCATTAAATCTGCCTGCGTCTTTCTTATACTGTCCTGGTCACCCCGGCTCGTCCAAAATGACTGTGCGCCTGTGTATCAATAAAAATACTATTAACACTTCGGACATGTTTACCTGAAATAGATTTTCAGTTCTAAGTTAAGATTTTTTTACGGAGATTCTGGTAACATTAATATAATATTAGATAATGGGTTTCATAGTAAAATTTTAATCAATCAGCAGCCACACTTTAATAAGAAGATAATTTTTTTTGAAAAAAATTTCCGTTGACTCTTAATTTTAAGACTCAGATGGTTTTTAAGTTTTATATTTAAAATTATCAATCTGACACTGGCGATTTATTGGCGCTATAAAGTAATGTTACAAAGATCCAACCAAAGTATTAAATATATATTTTTAACCATTTTAAACAAAACTTGGTAATAACGTCCCATAATCGGCAAAAGAACGTATGCGACACGATTTGGTAAATTGCGTTTTAAGCCAAGATTTATTTTACCGCACAGCAAATAAAGTGAAATTCTTTCTTCAATACATTAATGATTTCTTCAGAAAGAAATGAGGCATTTCAGGCAAGAGAAATCGAGTGCACACAAGAGCTGCAGCTTGAGAGGTTGAGGAACTTGACAAGATTCGTAAGCATGCAGTTGGGAAAGCGGACTTTGCCTCGAATATGATGTTATTAAAATTTATAAGGTAGTTTACAAATCACCTATGAATGACTGAGATTCATCATTTATTTCCACAGCAGTGACGGTGTCTTCCTTTTCTGAACGACTTTTAAATGTATCCACCACGTCATCGATGGGTCCTTTGCCATTCTTTTCTTGCCATGTAAGCCTGAAATAATAAAAGCAAGCATTCTAAGATTTATTCATAATGAAATACTAAAGGTTAATTATAAACAGATGCGAACCTGTTGATAACTAACTGTCAAAAGTGCCTATTTTAAACTAGATTTGCTCCCAATTTGGAGCATATTGCTGCAAAGAATGAACACTAACTTGTTTAGAAGTTTTAAAGAAATTATCTTTGAATAGAAAGAATATAAAATTAAAATTGATAACTTTGTTATTTTACTTGTTATTTACTGATTGTAACAAGTGTTTTGCCTTATTGAGAAGACAATCAGAGAAATAACAAAGCTATCAATTTTAATTTTATATTCAAAATGAATTTCCACAAAACTACTGCTAAATCCTTCAAAAACCTTAAAATAACTAAAACAATGTGTTTTATATTGTGATATACTTAGTGTAACATAACCCCTTTGATATTATTTGTTTTTTGAGTACAGTTTTATTCATTATTCTTTAATAAGAAAGATGTGTTTCATTTAATTTTCCAGAAATAGTTTTACCATATCAAGTTTTCTTTATTTTATTTATTTCAAGATACAATAAAACCAACGGTGAATCGTAATATACGTGATGGCCTGACCCAGAATATACAATTTGCAGTTTATTATCATGAGGCTGTTGAACTTCTTAACAATAATGATCGTTAAGCGGGCTAGTCAAAAAGCTATTAACATTTTGCATTAATTTGCTAATTTAACAATCTATTAGCTAAATGGGAGCATTGTACGGACTGTGAATAATTGGTACACAACCACAACAGAGGCAACCTCGTTTATGACGATGAACTAGAACATATTATGGGTCATGTATTTCATCTACGGCGTGCTTGTCGTCACAAATAGGTCAATTTGCTCGTTATTTATCTACGGCTACAAATAATCATCTAATTCAATGAATAGGACCTTCAAAATGCTCCCATCGATGCAGTGCGGTAGAAGGGATTAACAGGTATTATTAAATCTCTCATATTATCCATTATGGTTGACCCATGTAACCTATCCCGGCATGTAGCGGAGTGATCAGAGGCTCGAATCCCAGTAAGGATAGTTTAATAAATTGATTTTTTAATATATTTGTGGATTTGGGATGGAAGGCGTAGATGTACTGTTTTAAACATACTCCCACCCATCTGATCCTAAAAATGGACCAAGAGTGATTAGCTTAACACTAGTTCTATCCTGGCATCCTTCTATTATTAGTTTCTCCAAAAAGAGAATGTTGCTGACACCTTTTTATTTCAATTTAACTTGTATAAATAGCACTGTTTAATTTATTTTTCTTATCAGTTGATAATGCTCGCGAGGAGCGAAACCGGTCCTGATCAAATAAATTTTAAGTGGAAAAAGTACTAAAAATCTTTTATTATTTTTATTAAAATTTATTTATTTAAATATTTAAAGAGATAATAAAAGCTGTGGCCCTGGTCTGGTCTGGGTCTGGGTTCTGGGTTCGATTCCTGGTCAGATCACAGTGAATTTGAGAATTATTCAATTCAAAGTTGTGATCGAGGACTGGGTGTTTGTGATGTCAATTCACATTATTTCCTCTCCTCCCATCCTTCTAATCCTTTAATAACTAGGTGTAGAAATAGTGATTAGCCAACCAATAGTTCTGTTCTAGCCTTATCCTTCGTTACCTACTACTCACTTTGAAAAAAGTGAGGTTGAGCGACTGAGTAACAAACAGTTCTCATAGAAAAAAACTTCTGTTGAGATACCTCCATTAGGAGGCCATATGCTCCTCATTAGGAGCGGACATGGATATAAAAAAAAGCTCATTCAATTTCGTTATTACTGGCAGAAACTAACTTAATGATTTTTAGCTGTACAGATTTTTTATTTCTACAGCTACCCAATGACAATTAGACGACTAAACGTTTTTGAGTTGTAAGCATTTTGGTCGATTGTTGTTTATTGATTTGTATTATTGTCTACAGCCATGCTACCTACATTGACACTTCGCTTGATATTTGAAAAAGACGATTATCTCAAAACATTGTTTTTGACATAATGTTTTCTGACAGTATACCGACGATATGCTCCATTAGTAGTACTACACATAAAATAAATGTACCCTAGTGGCTAGAGAGCTCTACTTATTGAAAACACGCCAGATCCAATTCCTAGACAGGACTATTAGGTAACGAATCCCTCTTGCTATGCCCTTTTTTTAGAGTTGGATGTAATCTAGGCTTCAAGCACACCCATATCTCTGAACTAAATAAATTGATTAAAAGATCTAGAAGTGAAAGTCTCCGTACTGGGATTCGAGTTCGAGGACACTGTAAACAAATTGTTGATTGTATAATTTTTTTTTCAAAACGGGATGTGTTTTATCTTACAAATTTATTCCTCTAGGATTTATTATATACGGCCACCACTGACTGATATTTGCCAACAATGGAGAGTGAGTGTGCAAAATTAAAGCTAATGAAACGTTTGACTATTTTGATAGACGCCATTGTGAAGGAACACCCAGCCCTTTACAATGTTATTCAGAATTTATAAAAGATATCTATACAAAAAGGTATTGAATGATAGAATGATTAATGTTTATAGGTAGGTTAGAGTTGTGATTTTGTTGCGCAGTACAAAATCAATACGACTTACTATTATGTTCAAATATGTTCTTCAAACTTATATATCAATGTTCCAAGATTGACTTGTGATTTTTTATTTTTGGTATCGTCCGAAATGTTTAGAATTAATTAAGTATTTCGACTGCAGGTGGTTGTAATTTCAATATCTAATTCAAATTATCCGAATTTGGTACATTTTTGTACGTGATGTCTCTAACAGGGATCAGTATACTGTCGGAAAATGCTAAGTCGGAAAACCTTGTTTTGAAATAATCATCTTTTTCGAATATCATGAAGCGGACAGAGATGCAGCGTGGCCATGAACAAGAAGACAAACAACTATTGACCAAAATGATTACATCTTAAAAATGTTCAAGTTGTCTAATCGTCTTTGGGTGGATGTATAAATAAGAAATCTGTACAGCTACATAGTGTTACATTATATATAGGTTTCTGCCAGTATTATCTACCAATGAAATTGACTTAGTTCATATTACTTCTAAAAAACAGGGCCTCTGAATTGTATAGTGCCTGGAGCCTCCCAATTGCTCAATCCATCACTGCTTAGAAACTACCCAGACTTGCCTTTTGTGCACTAAAGTGTGCTTAAATACAGACATTTTGTTATTGGAATGCTCGTATGAGTTGAGATCTACTCACACAAAATTATTATTTGCAATTTAATTTGGTGCTGTTTTAATTGACATGGTTTGATCGACCACATTATCATCCCAATACTAAAATATGAAACCATAGCTTACTAGTAATTTAAAACACTCACGGTTCGGAGTCTAGAGTAAAGTTGACACTCTTCGGACTGATCTGCCACACCAAAGAACTAGCTGTTAGATTGATTGTTGTTTCTCGCCTGTTTCTCAAGCCCTTTTCATCGTCTCCTAAATTCACAAAACTCTCATGTCTCCTGATTCTCCTTATATCATCATTATGAATTCTAGATTCTTTATCATTTCTTTTATTGACATATTTAATGTCATCTCCATTTGTAATGGCGTCTCTAAACTGTGATACTTCATCTTCTAATATTGTTTTCAATCTTTTGTTTGTGAATATTTCATTCTTGTCTTCCGTTCTGGTAAATCGCATGGTTTTTTTTATTTCATTGCCACCTGCTTGTAAACCTATTAATAAAATTAAAATACTAATTGACTAATGCAATAATTCTCAAAGAGGTCAAAATGTAAGTAAATAATTGCATTTTTGTTTTTCTTTTTTACAAAATCAATGAACAGCATTGTTTAGTTGTCAAAAACAGATTTGAAGTTATTAAGCTTAGGAAAATTTAATATTATGCAGGCAGGGAGGAAGACCCGCAAATGGTCTATGTAGCAAAAAAATCTATGAACTAAAACATGAACCAATATTTTGATATATATATATATTTGATCAATGGTATTTTGAATTTTGATTTTCTTCGAATTGGTTTCTTTTAATGATTAAATTACGTAATTTGATTGATTTAAGAATGGAGATATTATAACAAATTACAGGATGCTGATCATATCTGTAAGAAACATCCTAAGATGAATAATGAATGAGCTAAAATGCCCAAGTCAGTTTAACTAAGAATTTTCAACAATGTTGATTGGTTTGAGATTAAAATAAATAAATTTTCTTTTGTGGCTACATTTTTTAATCATAGAAGCTTTTCCAATATACTATTCAACGCAATTTGAACATTTGCTTCTTAAAGTTTATTAGTAACCAAATAGAAACATATATGACGCTATCACAGTAATGATTTATATCACTGTTCCATATCGACTGTGGAAAGGAAAAAGGATGTAACCCGCAGTTTTTCCAAAACAGCTATTTTTTTGTAAGCTGAAAATTTCGAATTAATATCTAAATTAAGCTTATATATTTGGAAATGAAACTTAAATAAAGGTTTTTTTGAAAAAAAAAAATATTAAATTAATGTCAGGTAAATTCAATTAAAACCCAGTTTATCAGTTTCCGTACACTTCAAGGGTGAATATATTTAAAAATTTACCTTTGGCCCAAAACCATAATAAACGTTTTTGTGTTTCCTGTAAAATTTGTTATGTGTGGGTTACATCCTTTTTTTCTTTCTACAATCGATATATGAGGGTTTTATTTGCAAACATGACTCATTTCAAAATGATTAAAAAATGAAACTTGAATTTCATTTTGAAAAACAATGTAGATTTTAAAAGTATTTATAGTTTTACATTGCTAGAATTGCTTAGAATGCTATTTTGGATGTTATCAAGCCATGTTTGAGACTGACTTCTAAAAATACTTTCAAAATTTATTTTTATCTACTAAATTACATTCATGGTTCATGTTTCAACAATTTTGGAATGAGCCGTGCTTGCAAATAATAGCATCATATAATAAAGAATGGATTATCAAAGAAAAGACTTGTAGTAAAACGAAAAATTAGGGGGCATCTTTCACGCCTCTAGGCGTGTAGTCAGCGGCATAGCCACTTCATAGTAGTTATAATGCACGAGGCCCAGCAAAAATAGGGGTCCAAATTTCTACTTACTTAATATAAAAAATTGCAAATTAGGGCCTTGTGTGACGTTTGCATTAGGGCCCCAAATTTATAACTACACCACTGCAGGTAGTTATCTTAACCATATATTATAGATGCAGTAAGGTATAAGTATAGCAGCGGATTTATGAAAAATGTGTGTGTGTAAATATTTCTTGCAATCTCTCATATTCAAAAATTTATTCATAATTATACGAAATGTGACAGTGTGTTAAAAATTTGAAATCATTCAAAACATTTATTCAGTGACTAATAAATCGAATACAAAGTAGAGATCAGTTACATAATTATTTTGTCTGGCCCACCGAATATGCTCGGAAATATAGAGTGTGTTAATGCGCTTTTGGTACAGAAATGGTTGAATAATACTATGGTTTGTGATGATAGGAATAGGAAAGATTTGGAAAATCAGGCATCGCAAAACCACCATCATTACTAGGTCAGGCTTTTAACGAAGCAGACCGTCAGGTATGAAAATATGGTGTAAGTGAAAGAGTTTTTTATATGAATATTTTGAATGGGGGTTAAAAAAACCCAAAATAATGTGATTTTATTTATGAAACACTGAAATAATGAAATAAACATAATTGACTGATTACCTTCACTGCGCCTATCAACTATCTCTTGAAGATCATTTTTAGGAGGAAGAGCAATTGCTCCTGTCGGTATGAATGAAGTCCGAACATCACTCAGTAGCTCTCTATCTTCAGGAACCAGAATCTCCGGCTGTGTGTACCTAGCTGGTATACGACGAGCTGATGGGGTGGGGGCCTCACGCCTCGGGAGACTTGCAAGCGCGCATGCCAAAGATCCCAGAAGTACCAGCACGAAGAATGTGAGCATAACTTTTATCCTGGAATATTTATGAAAAGCATCTTCATAAAGTATTTTTACCAGGGCTGTAGAGACAGGTTAAAAAAAGACTCCGACTTTGTATTGATTGTTTCAATCATTTCCATTTAACTCACACATATATATGTACATATTAGAGGTCTGTACGGGTTCGGGCCTGGCCCGCAGGCTCTTACCCGACCCGGCCCGCAGTCGGGCTAGCGCAATTGAGAGTCGGGCCCGGGCCGGACCGGGCTTTGGAATTTCAGATATAATCTGGGAAAAAATATAGCAAATCGAGGATTTCAAATTCCTCGTATAGCAAATCGAGGATTTCAAATTCCTCGGTGAGCTAAAATAAGGAGTTTCGGGCTTCGGGTCGGGTTCGGGTAACAAGTGCAGTATCATACTCGGGCCCAGGCCGGGTCGGGCGTGAGTTTTTCGGGCTCGGACCGGGTAATTTTGTAAAATTTTGGCTCGTGCAGACCTCTAGTATCATCGCGTAGACATCAGATCATATTTAGTATGTATTCCTGTGGTTTGAATACACATCATTGGGGCATCCAATTAACCGTCCAAAGAAACTAACTGGTTTTTGGTTTATTTCAAATAAATAATCCGGTTAACCGGCTTAAATCGGAATTATTTTCCAAAACCAAATTTAATACTACACAATCCAATATTGCAAAACGAAAAAAATATGGGGTATTTTGCTTACTTAAATTTGAACTAATAATGTGCATTAAAGAGTAGATTAACATTTTTTTTTTAACCATATCCGCTACTAATGTGGAACATATGGACTGCTAATGAAGTTTATGTATACAAAGTTTTTTCTACTAGAACTACATGTTACTCAGTTGCTTAAATTATATTTTCAAAGAGAGTAGGGGAATGGTATAATAATAGGGCTAGGAGAGAACTAATGGATAACAAATCTTATTATTATTATGAAACAAAGGACTTTGATGGATTTGGAAATTTCTCGTAAAATACATTTCATGAGTTTTTTTAAATATAATATATCAGTGTATTTTTACATAACAAAAGGATATTCAGTAACATTCAATTGATTTCATAATTATTGCGAATCACCTAAAAGAGCGATAAAAATCCACACCTTATCTGGAACACCGTGGATATCTCTCAGGATAACCGAGCCCCTTGTTAACATTTTGGCAGCCCACCGCTGGATCAACCCACACAAAAAAAATAATACAAGAGAGACGAAAAACGTTTTTTAACTATTTTGCAGTGCTGTGGAGTCGCGTGAAAAAAAGTCGACTCCGACTCCAGCTTTAAAATAATTGACGACTCCGACTCCGAGGATTTTTTTCAATAATTTCGTTTTAACTTATATATATGTATACCATCAGATCATCTTTAGTCAGCCAAGCATGAAATGTTAACACTTTTAACTGTTTTGTTTACACACCATTAAATATATTTTTCAAAAAAAAATCGAATCACTCATTTTTCACGACTCCGACTCCGACTCCACAGCCCTGCTATTTTGAGCCAAAGTCAAAATATTAAATAAACGCAACCTTGAAATGGACAAAGACTTATAAACTGGTGTTTTATGAATTCAATGTAATTAATATAAAATTAATATTTTTATGAGAAATATTTAAACAAAAACACATAATAATGATGAAAATATTGTAGATGCGACACTGATATCTAAAAGCTAATATAATATCTTTTTGACAGATGTATTGAAGATTTGCCTAAATGTGTATGTTTACAAGCTTATATCAATGATGAGAACACAAAATGAATCAAGGGTTTTGTGAACAAGCACAATTTAATTAAGGGACCATACGTATGATGATTTAAGTTATGATAGCGCCAACATACACTAACAGTGGCGGATTGAGAACATGGGAAGCCCAAGGTGCAATTAAATTTCAGGCCCTGTTTTTTGAATTACATAAAAACGTTAGAAGACTTCATGTAAAATAATAAAAATACATTACAACTCAACAAAAAGTATATGGGTTTATGCAGTGCTTTTTTTTGAAAAAAAAAGGTGCCGGAACGCACTTTTTTCGAGTATTTTCTAAGAAGGTATATTATTTATTATACATTCGAATATCATTTTGATAGAATTAATGACGGCTATTCATATAATGCATAGAAAATAAAACAAAAAATACATATTTTAAAATAGAAAAAATAAAATTAGGCTTTTATTAAAATTTCGTGAAAAAAAGGTGCCGGAACGCCGTTCCGCCGCGTTACAGGGTAAAAAAAAGCCCTGGGTTTATGTAATAGAAGCTATTTTTGAGGCCCCCAAGATTCGGAGGCCCCAAGCGCGCGCCTCATTCGTTTATACTTTATAGTAGGGATGTGGAGTTGGAGTCGCCTTGTTTCGAAAAATATGTTTAATGATGTGTATTCAAATAAAATAGTCCAAAGTGTTGAAATTGCATGCTTGGCTGACTAAAGATGATCTGATGGAATACATATATATAAGTTAAAATGAAGCTATTGAAAAAAAATCTCAGTCATTCTTTATTTTAAAGCTGGAGTCGGTGCCTTTTTTACACGACTCCACAACCCTGCTTTATAGGGTAACGCGTCACTGTGCACTTAACTTATTTTAGGGTTTCCGTCTTTCTGTTTATGATACTAAAAGCTTCAGTGACTTAATATAATTGGGAAACGCACTTGTACAAATTAAACTCTTTCTCAATCTTACAGTCATTTATTTATCTTACCGTTTTCGATGTTTTTGATTATTCTTCTCGCGACTTTGATCATCAGGCGGAAGAGCTTTCATGGTTAAGCCTTCGCGCGGAAGACTGTTTTTTATACAATTTTCGATTCCATTATAATTGACACTTAGTCTTTGTATTGTATAGTATATTCACTCAATCCACTTAATAATTAATGTTAGTGTTCCTTATTTTAGTCATATGTCTTTAAAATGCAGCTAAATTAAAAAAAAAAAAACACAGTAGGGAATTTCAAGTTTCGTATCCGTTTGATTTTTCAAATGGTTCCGTGTTAAAATTGCCATACCAATTTGCAATATATTTTTTTAGATGTAAATCAAATCACTTCAGCTCGATAATTATTTATCATTTATTTAATTATGAATACGTAAATATCACATTAATGAAAAATTGGATTTTACCTCAGTTGGAACTTGATTACAGTATTTAAAAACGAACGTAATTTTAAGATAAATCAATTTTAGAAATGTACGATGTATTGCATCAACTTGGATATAAATAATTCAAAATTAGAAACGTTCCGCCATTTTTAAATTTGGAACACTAGTAAATATACACTGAACGACTAAAAATATTTCAAGATTGGAAAACTTTAAACTTCATAAAAAAAAAACTTCACCTAACCTAACCCAGTCAAACAATAGAGCATAAAGCTTTATTATTACTTTATAAAAGAGAGAAAACCTCATTTTTTTGTATTTGTGTGATAATATAAAAAAAATATAACACAATATTGCATAAACTTAAAAAAAATCAACGTTGTAACATACGATTAAAGAATAAAGCACTTTTTTGGAGTAATTCCAAATTATACATCAAGATCACGACCGGTTTTGATGAATTGATGAGTAAAAGCGGTCCTGGTCTTAACTAAAAAATGTGGAGTAAGTACAAAAATTGTTTTATTTTTAAATATATAATGCCTTTTTACCAATGTTTGATTGTGGGCACCTTAAAAGTGATTACACACGGCGTTGAAGTTTTGTTTTTACGAGTCTAAAAAAGGTGGCATTCAAATTTCATTTTCGGTATTTTTTATGACACAAGGTTTGCGATATTGTTAAATATTAATTTTTAATTGAATGACTGAAAAAAATGATATAACGATAAACAAATTAGAATATATTATTGTGGTTCTTTGATTGAAAACAAAATTTGTTAAACTTATCACAATGAAATGTCAAGGAATTAAGTTAAAACTTTTGGAGGTACCCAGCAAGGTGATAATACGACTTGCTTTGATTTTATTCTTCACAATATTAATTGTACATTTTGTCAGTTAACACTTTTTGTATATCACACTATCACAATTTTACAGTACTGAAGATAGAAATGTTAAATATATGAAAACTAACATTGCTCCGATAACTGTTGGGTTTGAAAAGAGAATTCATTAACAAAGCTGGTCTAAAATTCTTTACTAGTCAACCGACAATAGCTATTCAACCAATTTAGATCAATTGACTGTCATATTGTATGTAGGTAAATTATTTGCTTAGAGTAGCTACTGCTAAACACGCTAGATTGTTTGCACGTTGAGTCCAGTGACGTACCAAACATATTTAAAATAAGTTCTGCAATCTTTAGCTAATATAAAAATAGAAATTGTTTAGATGCCAGAGACTCCCAACCGATGTGTCCTGTAATTTTTGGTTGCTCTGTGCGCAAATTTTGGAATATGTTTTGCGCTAATTATACCCAGGTTATGCAGGGGTGGGCTGGAGGAAGCTCGGAGGGGCTCGTGCGAGCCTCTTGTTAACGTTTACTAAGATCAGCGAGCCACTTGTTAATTTCATAGAAAACAATATTCTCAAATCAAATTAATTTATAACTGCAATTTCTGACATATATTATCTACGACAGCTTCAGTATACACAGTAGTACATTTTTAGCCATTTATGTTGATAAGTTTATGGTAAATTGTATATTGTTATATATTAAAAGTGTATTGCATATAATTGTTTTTTTTTTTTTTTTACCATGTCCGCTCCCAATGTGGAGCATATGGACTCCTAATGGAGTTTATCTCAACAGAAGTGTTTCTACGAGAACTGCTTGTTACTCAGTTGCTCAACCTCTCTTTTTCCAAAGAGAGTATGGATAGAAGGATAGAGCTAGGACAAGACTAGTGGTAAGCTAATCGCTCTCGGTACGCCCCGTTCATAGGATAGGATGGGTGGGAGATGGGGAATTCAAGACATCACATACATCCATGCCTTCGAACAGAAATTCATAAATCGATTGAAAAATCAATTTATAAAACTGTCCGTACCGGGATTTGAACCCGTGCCCTCCGTAACCGAAGCCAACAACGCTGACCACTCGGCCACACAGGCGGAGTATAGGAGTGGTAAAAAAATCACTCGTTCCCCATAACACAGAGATTAAGCGAGCCCCTTGTTGACGTATGGGTAGCCCATCGCTGAGGTTATGTATTATATTTTATTCATGCGATATACTAACCATAGAGCAATTTATTCATAATATTATACTGACTAATGATATAATAGAAACACACTTTAAGCAAAACAATTTAATTGTGTCGAACTGTCGTCTGTAATCTGTAAATATCATTAGACTTCTAGATGATTTCTACCAAAATTACACACATACATTGTAAAATTTTGTTTAATCGAAATTATTTTACAGTATATAATAAATAAATAAAGAATGTAGATTTTTTCCCCGACAAAGATCATTTTTTTTTTTACTGTTAAAAGTGAATTTGAATATTTTCTAAAACTCCAGCTCGCTTTCTTTGATTGCAGATTGTTACAACGACCTCTTACCAACACAATATTCATTTAAAAAATTGAAAAAATTATCTCTATTTTACCATTAGGTATAAACATCTATGTTAAAATCTATTTCAATTTTGAAAAAAAAAAAACATTTGTTTGTACTTATCGTAGTACAGTATGTATTTAACGGTTAAGTATTCGTTAAATACCCTCTCCTCCATTGTCATATCGCGAAATCTTTTACCACCTCACTAAATTATGTGAATTTTTAAAACTAATATCATCTTTAAAAAATTGTACTCTTAAATATATATTTAAGAGTATAATATATATTTTGTTCTCATTAACGATATTAATTAAAAATACTTACACAGGGCCGGCGGTAGACGTTTGGCCGCCCCAGACAAAATTGTATTTTTCCGCTTTTGATATAAAATTCTTTTACCCAAAGACTAAACGTCGAAATTTAAGCGCTACAAGCTTGTATACAAACGTTGTATGAATTATCGCAGCGCTTTACGAATTTGCTTGGAGGGTGACGTTTTGTAGCGCTCAGGTTATGCATTAAGACATTTGACCGCTTCTCCAGATTTATCGCTGTAGATGATCGCCTGCTCCGCTTGCACGTAGCGCTGAAAATGATAACTTTTGATTAATAGACTACGTATTCAAGTTCAACAATAATATTATGTAATGTAGTTTATATAAATCTTCAATAAGCTCGGCCATCATTTATAATTAATATTTTTTTAAATCGAAAATGACCCTTTCACTCGTTCAGCTGCTGCAAATGACTAATATTGTACAATTATAAAGTTAATATCATACAGTATAAATGATTTTGTAATAATCATTTAAATATGATTTTTTTATTTTGTAAAATATGGTTAGTATTGAAAGTGTATTTATTGAGTTTATAACTTACTGTTTATTTTTACTTTTGTTTCTAATAATTCTAATGCTAAATTAACATCAATTATAAAATTATTGATTACCTTTTATAACACATTATTTTTCCAGCTTCAACAATTAAACAATTGAAAATTTATTCAATTTCATGTTCATATATATTTTTTTTTTTTATAATACTAAAAATATTAAAAAAAATATTTAACGATTTAATTCTAAAATATAGATATGTTCAAGTATGACCACTGTAGTATGTATCGATATGTAACAGGAAAAGTATGTAAACTCTACTACACTATTTTTAGTTCTATGGTTACCAATCTGATTAGGGATTTGTGCACAATAATAATTTCGACTGTTTTGACGTATTTCATATTATTATTTAGGTTTGATTTTTTGTGATAGTGTACCTGGTTAGCAAAATTATTGTTCAAGATGAGTAAACACATGTATTCTACTGTCAATCTTTCCGACAAGGAATTGAAAGAGCAAGGAAATAGGCTATTCAGTTTAAGGAAATACGAAGATGCAGTAAACCTCTACACAAAAGCTATCGTGAGTTCGTTATACACGGTCGTAATAATATCTTATCTTCTGTAACATTATAAAATGTAACCAAATCGCTGGTATCTAGTTTGAAATGTATCGAAACTCATTTTTTGACACTTGAAATTTGAGCACCTTTGCAACTATTGTACCTACTGTTAATTCTGTCGTTCACAGTTTCTCATTTAATTCATAAGAAGACGATGCATTTTAATAGCAAATCAAAGTACTTTGTGTTTTCAGTCGGTGTGGATTTTTTAAAAAAATTTCCCCTACGATTTCCTAGAAAAATCAATGTTGAACTGTCATAATTTGTCGATGAAATCAAGTGTTTGCTCTGCTGTATCTTGGCTTAATAATCCCAAACCATTTTTCACTTGAGACTTAGCCATTATTATTTACTAGGGCCACTAAAGAATAAGGTAAATTTGTCATACTTCAACACACGGACTATTGCGGCGAAAAACTTCACAAACTAAGCTAAAAACCACTCCACGATTTAAAATTATTATTTGAGAGCTTGGCAATCGCGTTAAAACCACACATTATTACGAAGAACACTGATAAATTATGCGAAATACGAAATACGAGAGCGCTGTAGATCCATGATTATTGATATTTTCGTTCCTCAATTGAATGGCATTAATGTGGAAGGCTTTTGCTCGAAGAACAGTGTGCACGCGCTCTTGGATAATTTTTCATTTGTTTCTTATGTCGACAGATTAAAAACCCCTCGGTGGCAACATATTTTACAAATAGAGCACTATGCCACCTTAAAATGAAGAGGTGGGACTCATCCTGCACCGATTGCAGGCGGGCATTGGATATTGACGCAAATCAAGTGAAAGGACACTTCTTCCTCGGACAGGCTCTACTAGAATTAGACACCTTTGACGAGGCCATAAAGCATCTGCACAGAGGTGAGACATACTTTGACTCCTCATGGCCAAACATTTTTACTCACACATGTGAATTTTAAGTCTTGATTATTTACAACAGTCAAAAAAAAAATCATGATATAACATTTTCTCTATGTCTCACTGAAATGATAGTAAAACAATGATGATATATCTATCTTTGAAACAGAGTTGAATATCTACATTCGAGAAGTTGTTTTTGGTATTTTAAAATTCTCTCTAGTCTAAAAATCCATTTTATAATCTTTTGAGTGGTAGGCTATTATTTGTTAAATAGTTTTATTGAATATTTGTTTTTATTGCACTGTATTGTTTATACTGGCAGAAGGCATTAAGTCATAAACCGGCTGTTTTGGGTAATAAATGCAGATATGCTCAGCAATATTCTGTGTATTTTTACATAATGTACATCAGTGCTTCCCAACCTTTTTCATGCCACGGACCCATAAATCTGCAGACCCCTGAAATTTTTTTTCATACTTTATCACAAAGAAAGTGAAAGCGAAAAGCCTGCGAACCCGTGGTTGGGAAGCACTAGTATACATCATGTCGATTCCGTTCAAAGTTCTTTTTGACAAATACAACTATGAAACTTAATGCTTTTGAATATGTGGATTGGATTCGTTAATCATTATCGAATTTTATGAAGTTAAAATTTCACAATTATTGAAAATGGCGATATCGTCTTCTTCCAGTATACCGATGATAAACTACGTACTACAGTCGTCCTGAGAAAAATAATACTAATTATTTCAAGAGAATTTTTTTGAAATTTTGAAACGTATAATAAAGTTTAGTCTTATTTCTTTATCGGGTTCATTTGTGGGCATTTGGTTCTCTATTGACATTTTTTTGATCATTTGAAATATGTAGTAAAAATAATGCGATTGCCAAAAATCCAATTTAAATCTATGAAGAAGTAATGATTATTCAATAAACAATATGAGAGTGGTAGAAAAATAATAGGTAATGCAACAACCGTGCGGTAGTACTCCTCAAAGGGTTAAACCAATTGTACATATCTAAAAAATTGCATTAGTGAAAGATATATTATTTGCATACGATATTTTTATTTCGATTATTTCCGCAGCTAACGATCTAGCCAAAGAGCAAAAGCTTAACTTTGGTGACGATATCGCTGCGCAATTGAGGACGGCTAGAAAGAAACGATGGAATATACAAGAGGAAAAGAGAATAGCTCAGGAGATTGAGTTGCAGTCATACTTAAACAAGTGAATATTATCTCCCATTACTGTACTTGAATTATTGTTGAGATGATTAGCGACATGTATTTAAAATATTTTGTGATAGACGTTAATTTTTGCAAAGATTGTTAAATATGCTAATAAGTTACAATTTTATTTTTGATCCGTATGGTAATTAACATTGTTCCCACCCCTTACAGATTCACACTTACCTTACAAGGGGTATTCCGTAGAATAAAATCGTTATTTGTGATCAAATTTTGCCAGGGATGTCCCGAAGAGAAATTCCTCAAGACTTGGTTGCATGCACTGCGGTGTACAGGATGTTAAATAAAATAATGAAGTCTAATAATAAGTTTTTATGAATTGAGGTCCATTCGCTTTCCATAGAATGCCGTGAACTCTTTGAATACCTTCTAATTTGCCCTAGATGCAACCAAGTTGGTATGACCGACTGATATGTTGCTTTGTCTTGAGTAATTTTTCCTGTTCGTTGATCATGTCAGAACATTCCCAAAAGACGTTATCAGCATCCTGAATCGTATTGATTCATTAACATGTACTATTTAATGATCGGCCAAGCTTCACTTCAAAGTGACCATGACCAGTTATGAATCGAGTGGTCCAGATATTAGGTGTTAAAACATTGATCTCCATTTGATACTTTATATTCGGAAAGAATTTATTAGTTTGTAAAAGATGTATACTCCTGATGGAGCATCTTACCTGAAGTTGTTCATCGATGAGGGCAAGAAAAGAACTTACAGTTTGCTAATCAATCTCCTTATTACATACTTGGTTTGTAAGAGTTGAAAGCATCACAGACATCCATGCCTTGTGCAATCGAGTAAGATGATAGACCAAGATCATAGCCACTCAGAGACTTGTCATCATAGATTTGCACTCCGAACGTTGGTCATCAATTGTCAAGGCTAAGTTTTTTTTTGAACTGGTTACATCAAATTGGTTTATCTCTTTTTTCAATTTGCATAACACGTGGTCGCATGAATTTTTATAATTGCCGCTACGAATGATTTAATTTTGTCTTAATCTATAAATAGTGTTTGAACATAGGCTAAACATGTGACTCGTGTCCTTTAAATGTATTTCGATTGAGATTTCAAACCGCCTCCCCCCAGACGAGAAATTAGTGATAATATTTTTCGTACCTTGTTATTTTCTGTATCTTCACTCTCACAGCAAACTTGCTTGCCTTCGTCTACCCACCAGTGCTTTCCCATAAGTCAATTTTATACGGTACTTAACTGGGGTGCTGCAGTGACTCAATTTAGCGCAATGTGAAGTTTTTTTTAGGGGGGTCAATAATGTGTGCTTAAAGGTATTAATCAATTTATTTATGTTTCTAAATATCTAAACGCTCAAAATTAATCAATTTCTTCTCTTTGGACATTGTTAACAGCTGTTTAGTCCGTTCCCTTACGGTTACTCTGTGCTTTTGTAAGGTGCCATGACCAGCGAACGGTAAAGCAGCATTGTCAGAATGCATGCGATAAACTAAAGGCACTTGGTTTTGACTGAGTACAGCCGTGGGTCCCAGACTTTCCACAGTGAATCGAAAGTTGCTCCAGCCATCCTCAATCGGATTGCGAGCTCTTTATTACGCGAGCGAGATTACCTTTGTTAGATGGGGCTTGGGGCTGATGCTGCAAAAAGAGTTATAGGTCAGAGTGTTTTCGCTGTAGGTACGTTTTTATAAAGTAACCAGATATTTTATCATAGAAAATGAAAATCTAGAAACTTTATAACAGATGAAAACACCACGAGAGCCTCAATCGCACACTGGTGGGCTGTAGGGACTAGGTTGAAAACCACTGCTCTGTATATGTAAAGTTTATACGAGTTGAGATCTTTCTCTTTGAATAATTCTGCAGATTGTTGAATAGTGTCATTGTTTACCGTCTTAGCTACAAAGTCAGCGTACCTTTTCTCTTTCCTCATTCATTAAATGAGACTCCCACGAGATGTGTTCAGCATCCTGCGTCACATTTGCATGTTGGTCTATTCACCAACCAGCTTAGCTGAAAGACCCTAGCGGCGAAACCACCCTGCCAGGTAATGGAATAAACTAACCATTGATAAAAAAATGTATTATGCATCAGCGGTGACGTATGTTTTTTTATAAATTTATTGAACTTATCGTTTTGGGAAGCCATAGCCAGTCTATCTTTGCAAAAATAACAATGTCTCAAAGGTCACAAAAATTATGACTATTCTAGCAGCAGATTACATTCGCATACAGTTATTATTATTACACCTGTTGTTCTGGCGATGCTCTTTTGGCATTTTCATTTACACTCGATGATTTGTTTACTAATCTTCATCATATTTTTTAACGTAGGCTTCTAAATGAAGACATGGAAAGGAGGGTGACAGTTCTCAGACTGGATAGGAATACAAATGAAGAGGAATCGCGGAAGAAATGCCAAGCTGTTGAAGAAGAAACGGTGAGCGTTGACAATGATTATTGTCATTTTTGTATAATTTTCACATGCGTTTTGTAGTTAAAAAAAACACTTTTACTTTTAGTGTGTTCACTGCCAATACTTGGTGGAAAGGCATTATATTAAAAAAAGTAAAATACTCATTTGTACTGATTTCTGCTTTTATTTAACCCTCCAGAGACGAGAGCTTTTTTTCAATAAAAAAAATATTTTTTAAGCCATACCGAAGTCACGGATAACTTTTAACCAAAACCAAAATTTAAAAAAAAAATAACGCAAAATCGTCGTAAAGAAATCCCGCTTGACTATATGGCCATGCTCATCCTTTTATTACAGTGTAATATTGTGTACGGACAGTAGTAAGGATGAACGTGACCGTATGAGGATGCAAACATTCGGGGTTGAAATATAGCTAAATGTGAAATTTTTAAAAATATTTACAATTTGACCTCTTTAGATCAACATAATTTCAATACAAATATATTAGCAAAAGAGCTGTAAATAATTTGATGTTTTGATAAAAAAAATAACTAACAGTTTCAAAAAGTCCATTAAAGAAAACGGAAATTCAAAAAATCGCATGTGCTTTTGGTGGCCGTTTCTGTCCCCACAGCTAATGACTTACTGAAGTCTGTACTCTTCTTAACCAAATATGAGTGAAAGCAACAATATTCAGGTAGAAAGATGATGAATAGTGGGATCAATAGACAACGGTGTTTACTGTAACCATATGGTCACGCTTGTCCTTGGAGGGTTAACCTTTAAACGCCCGCGCGCTGTGCGCAAAAAGAGTAGCACACTGCTCGAGCATTTTTTTGCAAATTAAAATAAAAGAATTAAAACAATTAAAATATTATTATAGATAGATATATTACTCGTATGACAAAAATATTTATCGAAATCGAAAATAAAATTATGGATCAGTATTTCAAAGACATTATTTATGGTAAGCTAATATTCATATCTTGAATAATGTTATCATAAATCAGTGTAATCCTATAGCGAAATGAACCACAATCAACGGTCCCGTACGGCAGTGTATCTCAACCTTTTTGGGAGCATGGCCCCTTTTGAGTGTCTTTATTTTTCTGTGGCCCCCATACCATTGTTTTGTCTTCCCATGAAAATTATAATTTCAAAAGCCCACCTTTTTTTATAGCTGTTCTGAGATTTTCGAATCTAGAATGCCAGTAATTTATTTTATTTACGGATTTACAAAAAATAGCTGCGCGACGTCTGCCATTATGCTCTTCCCTGTATCGTTTTATCAATATCCGTGGCCCCCCTAAACTGTGTTGTGGCTCCCCAAAACAAAAATAAATCTTTGTGGCTCCCTTAGAACACACCTTTGAGAAACCCTGCCATACGGGACTGTTGGGCATTGAACGACGCAAATCCATTGGGCGAATAAAGGTTAATGATATCAGGACCGGTTTCGTTCATTATCAACTGATTTTTTATTTTTTGAAGTTAAAAAATCCAAAGAGATGAAATGAGGTACAGATGAGAAGTTAAGAGATTATATTATTAATTTTTTGGGAAGTTAAGAGAGCGATAAACTAATGAATAGTCTGTTTAAAACCACATCAGATTCTGTCGTCTGGTCACGGGTTCGTATCCCCAATACTCTTTTATATATTGACTCTTCGATATCAATTTATGAATTTGATGACATGCTGCCTGTGAAGCTTACGCTCCTTCCCAACAACTTCATATCTGATATGATATGATTCCTCTCTTAGCTCTATTATTTTATCATTACTCTCTAAAATAGAGGCTTAACATATGAATGATGACCAGTTTTCCTAAATTCCAATAACAGAAACAAATTGTTGATGTACAATTTGCTCACTCCATGTTCTCCACATCGGAAGAGGAACGGTACTTTCGGAACTTACAAAATTAATTAATCTAAATAATGTAACTTTTTAAATATTTTAACTCGATGACTGCCGCAGACGTGATATCTCATCTTATTTTTCGTGTACAACACGCCAGCTACGAGTTAACTCGTCAATAACTAATTAAATCAATAATTGCAAATTATAGCCGGCGTGCTAGGTAATTACGTCCTTTTTTCTACGGCAGCTAAAAGGTTAATACTATGTTGAATTGAAACAATTGATTTTATACCGTGGAACTATTATATTTAAATTAAAGCTTAAAACTTTTTTTTTCAGACCAATTATGCCAGCGAGCTAAACAATCTATTTGCTAAAATAGATGACAGAAGAAGAGTAAGTCAACTCAATGTATATCATATTACTTTTGGTGTGGTGGGCTATTGTGCTCTTGGGTTTTCATTATACGCTTCTGAGCGGTGAGGGGTCTGATTCTGTGAATAGATTTCATAAATTGATCAATAGGCTTATATTGTAAAGCAGCTGGTAAATTATATTAAATGGGGTGAAAATCAAAAATATTAGGAGTATTAAACTTTTTTTTTTTATTTTGGGCTATTTTTACAAATTTAACCTTTAGAGAAGTATGGACGTACATGTAGGTCGGCGCCATTTTTCTGTAAATGAGTATAAAAATAGTTTAAACTCAACACAGGAGTGTCTGTCTGTTAGCATATATATGCTCTAAGTATGAATAATAAATTCATTGGGAAAAAGTCACAAAATTATCATGTTAAGAAAAGGCAGTAAATTAAAGTAAGGTCTGTATAAATCTATTCACTCCTCTAAAGGTTAAGTAAGACTAATAACGAGTGTGATAAAAAATATGAAAAGAATTAATACAAAAATTGTATTATTTGTTTGAGTATAGATTCATTAAAATTTAGGTTAGTTTATTACCTTAGTGATAAATTACTTATGGTTTTTTGGTCTAGCTATTTCTTGGTAATGAATATAATAATAATAATATACATATTGTTAGAATATTTCTGAACTGTGATAAAATAATTGCCTGTTTTAAAACTTACTTGTAGTTATATAACATTATTTACTTTAAAAAGCACCTACGTTGAAACGATGGCATATTGACATAGGCACTTCATTAACTGCGGAACAAATTTTATCTGTATTTCTTAATTTTCTCTATATTAATTTCAGAAACGCGATGTTCCTGACTATCTTTGCGGTAAGATAAGCTTTGAAATTCTCAACGAACCTGTGATCACTCCGAGCGGCATCACATATGAACGTAAAGACATTGAAGAACATCTCCAGGTATAAAAATTGGTTAAACACTCACTGGAAAGGAAGTCGTAATTTTTTGCTTCTATCGGAGAAATTGTTTGATTTAATTTTGTTCCTTTTATCCGCAGAGGGTTGGCCACTTCGACCCGGTGACCCGCGTGAAGTTGACCTCTGACCAGCTCATTCCCAACTTTACCATGAAGGAAGTGGTGGACGCCTTCATCCAAGAAAACGAATGGGCTTTAGATTATTAAATTGTTTACATACCGACTGTAGGTACCGATTAAATATATATTAGGTTATGTTTTCATCGGTCAATCGCAGTTTCATGCATGGATATTCTTGCAACTCTATATCAAACAATTAGATGCATTGAAAATTGTCACATCTAAAAAAATGCAGCATAATTATTGGTGTCGACGTCCAGGTGTTTCACTCTCAACAGCTTAATATCTTTAATTTTTTTTTTTTTAACACTGATTAAAGTATTTAACATCGCGGCGGAGTGGAGTGTAGAATATTACAACGCGTCTAACTATTTTTTCTTCTAAAATACCACTTTGATCACTTCACATCTAATGGGTTCAGTTATTCAGGGCTTGAAACATTAAAAATTACAAATGTGACACAATATTTGCTCGAGATCTTCATATGTTTTAAAAGCCTTATTTGATGAAAAATAACTTGCTACTAGGGTTGTTAAGTAACTTTTGTTTGATTTCGACACTGATGTTACCTGCTTCTTGATAAGTAACAATTTAATACAATCATTACAACCCTTCTTCCTGTTCATACACTCTTTCTTCGTTGAGAATGAAAATTGAGCATTTGGTCAACATCCTATCATAAAAATGCTACAAATAAATTTGTTTGAGTAATTTATACTTATATCTGTGATTGACTGTGAAAATATGTACTGGAAACTTATAATGTATAGAAAATTATTCCATTACTATCAAAAATATTTTTAGTTGTGGCTCTATTTTAAGTTAAATATTGTTTAGAATTTATGGGGCAGTGCAGTGATCCAGATTCTGCAACGGTGACATCTATGAAAGTGAAAAATAATTAAATGATTATTTTACAAACACTCGTGCAATTTATAGTCCACTTTAGAATTTTAACTTTTTCGTTGCCGTAAATAATTAATAGTAATTACCTAGCAGGCCGGCTAAAATTTGCGACTATTAATTTAATTAGTTATTGACGAGATAACTCGTATTTGGCCTGTTGAGCACGAAAAAAATTACGAGATATCTCGTATGTGGCAACCATCGAGTTAAAAAAGTCTCGGTCGATTGAAGTATTTTTTATGAAACATTTTCACCAGCTGTCTAATATGCTAGGACGCGTCTTGGTCGCTGGATGAGATAAGGTGTGTGTAACTAATTTATTGAAAAACAACAAAAAAATACTGTCTTCACTGTAGAGTAGATGTTTAGTGGAGCATTACTGTAAGGCAGGGGTCACCAAAATTTTTGTGAAACTGGCCGGATCGATTTTTTTAAAAACTTACGACAAATAAATTTATATTGGAACCTAATCATTATATTAATATATATGTGCTTGCATAATAATTGGAATTGGTATCTGAAAGTAACCCTACTGTACAACTAATTAAAAAGAAATAAAGTAATAATTAAGGCATTCCTATTATTGAATTCATTTTTTGTATAGTTTTACAGTTATATAGTTTTACATATTGTATGGATGTTTTTCATTTATTGTGTTATAATGAAAACATTTGGTCGCTTTGCCTCCAACAACAGGAGGATCAGATGAAAATAATAAAGGGGTGCCTTAATTAACCGAGACATTTTTAGAATTCTAGTGAGTGAAATATAATCAATTGCATGAATGTTTGATAAAATAATCACTTCACTATTTTTTCATCAAAAGATATCACCGTCTCTGATTCGGAAGCTTCTATTTTCCCCTTAGGTGACTTATTGATTCCAAATATTGGCTTCATATTGATATGTATTATTTTATATTTTTATAATGTAATTTCTTTTTTATGTACATTTCTGTAATTGGCGTATTGGTATCATGTGAAATTAAAAACAAATAAATTATTGTCTTTTTTAAATTCAGAATTCTTTCGGTTTGGTGTTGGTTGTTCCATTATGAATGTAAAATTATGTATTAGGTCCATTCTATATGAATATATGTTCAATAAATCAACAGGCATCACATGTTGCAACCTTCACAAACACACAATGCTTTGTTGACATAAACATGGCTTACAACCAATGTTCCCTCTAATTTTCGGAAGGCTATGTGCGCAAAAGACATTGGCTGTGCAACTTTGACAAGAAATAAAAAGATTTGTGCACCACATAACAGTATACCTACTAATCGTTTAGTTGATTTTTAATAATGACAATAATTGACAACACTATTTAATGTCAATTAATTTATTCTGGTGGTGGTATAGCTGATGTAACTTTTGTGCGTTCTGTTGTAATGTATGTGCGCACGCACAGCTTAGAGGGAACACTGCTTACAACACTCGTTTGAGCTCTCCTATAAAACGGTTCTTTTGCAGCACTTTTTTTGTTTTAATCATTTCATACTTGACTGAGAGAGAAGAAAAATTAAATATAACATGTTTTGTCTTTGTCTTTTTTATGCATGATCAAAATATAAAAATAAGGTGTCATTGAACACATCATTTGTCTTTGTTTTCTATTACACGATTGAATGAAAAAGAAAATATTTGAAGATGTATTTTAACGACATTTTGTTTTTATTACGTGTCCATAGTATGAGTAAAGTTATTGTATCTGAATTTCAGAATGTTCTGGAAAAAACTAGAACATTTTTTCCCTACAAATAATCCCCTTGACTATTTTGATATTAGTTTTCGACTGGATTGGGTAGGATCCTTTGACTTAACGGTTCTGTATGCAGGAAAAAGGTTTCATTCGTCAGCGCTCCACTCACAGAAAGCGGAAGAGAGTAATCTCAATGTAGGAAATTTATTCCTTAACTTGATTTCGTTTTTGTAATGTTCCTGTTTTTTTTTGTACATTTATATTCAAAAATCAATTTCGGTATTCAAAAAATAGATGTACATACATAAGCAAAAATATTAATAACTAATATTGTTCGATCACAAAATAAGTGTCACAAAACAAATGTATCAAATAATGAAAGTATTTAAACAATGACATCACAAATTGTAATTGTGAACTTTTGCAAGGACCATTGTGTGATTGAATATGAGTTATAAAAAAAGAATGCGGTCTTTAACCCTTTGTACGCCAACATCTCACCCGTGAGTCGCATGCGTAAGTTAAATCACTTTTTATGCAATTTCTATTTTCTCTAAAATCGCTGGCTAGCCGTAGATCGAATACTTCGACTTTGGCGTCTAAAAGGTTAAACTTTTCATATTGAATCAAAAATCAATTACATTGTGTTTTTCTTTATTTATTTTGCTATCCCTGTTTCCACTGTCTTTTTTTACGTGGAATAGAAGTAGCAATTTTGGTAATACATAATAAAGGAGAGTTTTAATTAATTCATGTCGTTCAGTCATGAGCTACTCAAAAGCAAAAACAGATATGTCCTCATTTTGTCAAAATCTAACAAAAAAAAGTAATTTTATACAATATTTAATGGTACATAATTTAATTGTGCATTGCGTGTCAATAGTTATAGTTAGTCCAATATACATAATTCATTAATTTTATTCATTGTTTTGTACACAATCTACAGTTATTCAAAAATATTCACATATAAAATGCTGGAAAAGTGTTTGATATGCTGAACAATGAATATAAGCCACCGTGCAGTGGCGGCCGGTCAATGTGGCATTCGATCAATGCACCTCTTGTTTATGAAGGGGCGGTTATATTTCATGAAATAATATTAATAAACTCTTAAAATCTTAAATTTTCAGATACCATATCTGTGCTTAGCAGGCCGGTAAAGCTATCATTGGAATCTTTGGATGAATTTTTTGACTACTAAATGGTGGTTTCATCTTTTTAATTTATGTCCTCATTGAAATTGTTTAAAATACTTTTAACATAGATGTTTTATGTCAATATATAAAACCTTGACAATACCATATTAATAAAAAAATGTGTAAATAAATGAAAAAGGCCATTTAGAAATAAATTAGTCAATTTCTGTTCTTAGATAAGAAAATACTGAAATATTTCTTATTTCAATATAATACTAACAATAAGTCGTCAACTGTATTATATTGAACGATTTTTGCTCAAATAATTTGATATAGATGAGTTTATTGATAAATTTGTACACAACGGCAACCCAAGTTTTATTTGAAGGTGTAAAGCAGTGTTATTAACGGTGATGAAAACACAGCTTGGTGAGGTATTTTTTTTGGCATTCGAGGTGCGCTTTGAATATTGCCATTATATATCTAATAAGTTACAATTGCAATCTTTAATTTTATTGCGTCATATCTGCATTTGTAATCTTTTTAAAATTATTTGATTGTTGTTGGCAAAACAGTGTCAACAATATTCTATTGAATATTTTTCTACTATGCCAATCAATTTTACACTAAATTTGCAAGCAATAAGTTATGACATAACTGATCCATTCATTGACAACTGATAGTAATTAACAAAATGCTTCAAAATCCTCATAAAAAAAAAGGAAACGGTTCTTCTAGGACAGTGATGCACAAACGCGGCCCTTTTTGAATTTTGTGGCGGCCCTAAAATCTCTTTCTCAAAAATACTTTTTTCACGTAAAACATGTATTAAACAAATTTAAGCAAGCTTTTTCTTCAATGAAGGAGAATAAATCGGTTCATAGAAACAGGCTTACAAATATTATGTCAAATTAAAAAAATAGTTAAAAATTAACAAAGACCATGAACGCATTGACTTATGTATTACATATAAATGAAACATAAATATTTCACAATGAAATGATTTTTAATTAGCAAGTACTCATGATCTTTTTTTTGCATGGCTTATTTATTTTCTAAATAACACGGTCAAAATAATAAAATGGAACCTATTACTCAGTTATCTAAATTTACTTAATCTTTTTTACACGTTTTTAAGGCTACATACATATTTTCTGTATAAAAAAAGGATTGAGCGTACTTTAAATCATTTTTTTCTTTGCGGCCCGAACCCACGATAAATTTGTTTTATGCGGCCCGCTAGAAGGTAGAGGTTGTGCATCACTGTTCTAGGATCATGAAGCATGCATCGCAGAAACACAATACAAAATGTATCAGCTGAACATTTTTTTACATATTTATTTCTTAATGAAGTGAATTAAAGCAATTTTTCTGCCAAATTGAACTATACATGAAAAATCAATAAAAGTAAGATAAATAATTATCTTTTTAAATAGTTGTTTCGAATAAACCTTCCTAAAGAGATGATGTAGCTTCAACGTTTACTTAGAAGCACGGAATGATTCCTGTCGCGATGATAACACAAAGTCGGTTAAAAACGTTGCACACCGATGACAGCAAATAAATAAAAACGAAATTTTTCGTGACCCACCTATTAAGTGTTAACTTTATCTCAATGTTTTTCCTAATCATTGTCATTCTTTTTTTCATTAAAAAAATGGGTAATTGCTTCAATATGGCTAAGAAAAATCGTAGTATAGAATTAAATTTATTGCCACTATCAAAAAATAAAATGCATCAAATAATTTAATATGCTGTTTTAAAATGGTACTTTGTCATTGATATCAGCGTGATGTCGTCTCACTGTTGCCGTAAAAACATCACACGTTTGTGATTTTTTTTTTATTTCACGCCTTACATTCCAAACATCCAACTGGTCCACACAAAGTGAGCGTATCCGCCCGCAGTACAGGGGGCCTCTTAAAATAAACATATCAATTCTTATTTGTTAATTTATAAATTTAATACAATTTAAGAGTAGTTTGCATCACAATTTTACTGTATTGAAAGTTTTCGTATTTAGTAGCATGATATTCTTGACAATTTTGAAATTTTACAATCGCTATCAAATTGTATTTACACATCTTTTCACAGAGTACTTTTTTCTTTTTTTTTTCGTTAATAACTTGATGGACTGTCCTATTTTCTGATTTAGCTGGTTTGGCGGAAGCTTTACAACAGTGATGCACTACCTTTACCTTCTAGTGGGCCGCACAAAACAAATTATTGTGGGTTCGGGCCGCAAAGAAAAAAATGATTTTAAGTAGGCTCAATCTTTTTTTATATTTAACATATGCACGTTTCATGTAACACAGCCTTAAAACCGTGTAAAAAAGATTAAGTGAATTTAGATAAATGAGTAATAGGTTCCATTACATTATATTGACAGTGTTATTTCGAAAATAAATAAGCCATGCAAAAAAAGGATTATGAGTACTTGCTTATTAAAAATCGTTTCATTGAGATATATATATATGTTTCATTTATATGCAATTCTTAAGTTAATGCATTCTTCGTATTTTTAACTAGTTTTTTTTTAATTTGACATAATATCTGTAAGCCTGATTCTATTAACCGATTTACTCTACTTCATTGAAGAAAAAGCTTACTTACATTTATTAAATAAATGTTTTACGTGAAAAAAAAACATGTTTGAGAAGAATTTTTAAGGGCCGCGATTTGTGCATCAGTGCTTTATAACAATTTATTTATTTGTCATATTGTTTTCTCTGTTAATGGAGGAGTCGAGATAGATCAAATTGTTACCCAATATAAAACATATTTTATATAGTTGTATGTAATCCTTTTGACTATAATTTGTTCCAATTATTCTGAAACATATATTAATTCTAGACATGTCAGCATCATCCTGTAAAATATCGTATTCTATGAACCATTGATGATGTGAGTGATGTAACTTTCTTAACCTTTTAGCTGCCATAGATAATTAATAGTAATTACCTAGCACGCCGGCTATAATTTACAACTATTAATTTAATTAGTTATTGACGAGATAACTCGTCTCTGGTGTGTTGAGCACGAAAAATTTTATGAGATATCTCGTGTGTGGCAGCCATCGAGTTAATAAATATTCCACATTGTCTTTTTAATTTCATACACTTCCTCTCATTTTCTTCTTCTGGAAATCGTCGCAACTTCTGCGTACTTGATAGCAATTTTAAAACATCATTGTGCACGCCAAACTCAGAAAGAAACATGCCTCTTATAATTGAGAAAATACTGTTTTTTTTTTTACTCGGTTTCCGTTCAGTATGTATAGCGATGTATCTTCAGTGCTTTCAAATCAATGTTTCAGATGTTGTAATTCATTTTGTTTGTCGATGTTTGAAATGGCAATTTCTTTTCTTCTCACTTAAAACTGTATGTATATATAATGTATATATAATGTTAATATCTTCATGTTTATCTGTTTATGATATAAAACCTTTTCGGTGCTAATTTATCATACTCAATGTGACTTCATTGTTACAATGCCTTAACCTTTTAGCCACCTGTACAAATATTTGTGTTGTGGATGTCCGACAAACTATTTATTCGCATCTTCTAAATAAGTAAATCTGTGATAAGCTTTTTTTATAAACTAACAAAAAGCCAAATATATCGCAGAAATATATGGATTTACCTTGAAGCATATTTAATTTATTTATTTCACCATATTTTGAAATTTATTTGTAAATTATTTCAGCAACAAAAAGCGTTTGACGTAAGCATATTTCATACCAGTGATGCACAACCTTTACCTCCTAGCGGGCCGCATAAAACAAATTATCGTGGGTTCGGGCCGCAAAGAAAAAATGATTTAAAGTACACTCAATCCTTTTTTATACAGAACATATGCACGTTCCATGTAAAACAGCCTTAAAACCGTGTAAAAAAGATTAACTGAATTTAGATAAATGAGTAATAGGTTTCATTATATTATTTTGACCGTGTTATTTCGAAAATAAATAAGCCATGCAAAAAAAGGATTATGAGTACTTGCTTATTAAAAATCGTTTCATTGTGAAATATTTATGTTTTATTTATATGCAATTCATAAGTTAATGCATTCTTGGTCTTTTTAACTATTTTTTTTTTTAATTTGACATAATATTTGTAAGCCTGTTTCTATGAACCGATTTACTCTCCTTCATTGAAGAAAAAGCTTACTTACATTTATTAAATAAATGTATTACGTGAAAAAAACATGTTTGAGTAAAAGATTTAAGGGCCGCCACAAAATTGAAAAAGGGCCGCATGCGGCCCGCGGTTGGTGCATCACTGTTTTATACTGTTTTTTTCCGATTTATTGTCGGATATTCTATACTCTATACTCTAGTCTATAGTTATTTGTATCTTTCCATGAGAAATCATATTGTGCACTCCTTGCGCAATTATTAAGTGTCATCAATTACAAGCCGCTTCTCAAATTCTATTATTGCAAAAATAGAATAAAACACGCCCCTTATAATTGAGGAACATCCGTTTGGATTCTATTGACATCCCTAACTCTTGTGAATATTGTAGTGAATTGTGAATATGTTTGAAATTTAATGAGCAATCTTTTTGTTATTTTAGTTGAGGTGTTAAAAGGTTAAGTGCATAATTTAGTGGTAATAATACATTATTATTAAACCCTTAGCTATCAAATAATTCGGCGGAATATCACTTTCATACCTTTTAGAATGTTGTAATACAATGGTTTCCTTATTTCACTGAGTGTTAAGTCTTGTAAATTGTTAAAAACAAGTTATGTCTGTTAATACATTAAACATTTATTTTGATTGATCCGAAATACATTAACCTGTCTACTATATGATAAAAAGTAACTTCTTTGCAGGAGAGCCATTGTAGATTTAGGATAACATTATATTCAAATAAATAATATTGTCTTGACAGAATGATTCTTTTTCAATTCATTAATAATGTACTTATTTTCATTTATCACACTACATAACTTATTGACTTAAAAGCTTTATTTTGCATGAAAATAAATTGTCACGTTTCTCTGTTGTTTCCTTTTGAATTTAAAATGTTAAGATTTATTATATATCTATATAATAATTGGTTTTAGAAAAACACTATCCTATTAATATTATAATAAATTTCTTTATGTCCATACTGTTGTCAATCAATTTTCAATCCTCACTGACTCCTCGGATATGTCTGACTGAAATATCTGACGAATATGTCTGCTCCGAATGTGAAGAATATGGACTAATGGAAGGCATATAGGAGAGAACTGCTCGTAAGTCTGGGGTCCCCAAAAATTAGGGTTTCTTATGAAACTTCCTTGTTTACAGCCGGGGAAAGGAGAAAGATCTCTGCAGGTCTTTGCAAACAAATCCATAAGTAAATTGAAAATTCAATGTAATTAGTTATTTTAATCGTTTGAATGAAGTGGGGGAGGGGGACCTTTCAATATTCAAATGCTGAGAAGCATTATCTGATTTATTTATCCAATCATACATGCTTATGTTGGACAAAAATAACTCATTTGTATTTTAAATACTTTCATATTCTTTTACCATGGCCGGGCCTTATGTCTATAGAGCATATGACATCCACACAGCGCCTCCAAGCATTTTATTTATATTATCAGCAGTCGTCCAGAATAATGGAATCCCAACAGTTGTAAGAAGAGGTAAACAGGGATTAGAATCTGGAGGCATCTGCGTTACTTGACCCAGCCAGTTCTGACTGTTACCAATCAGCCATTATAATAATGTAGAAATAATATTTAATAATATATGTGTTGTATTTTTAAATATAATGCCTTTTCCACCAGGGCTGTCGAGTTAGAGTCATACTGTTTTCACCGAAGTTAGAGTTTTCAAAAAACTAATGACTACTTTAAAAAAAAAAAATCTGTAAATACATACAGTATTAGTAAATCAAACACAGTGGAACCCAGAATTACACTACTCCAAATTACGCGCTGGCTTAAAATATTCGCCGCAAATCCCCCAATTGCACTGTTGCATTCCATTGTCGTTACTACGAGACGTTCGTTTGTGCCAAATGTTGGCTAGCGTCTGTGTATTCAACATGTGCCAGGCTATACACGTATAGCGGACAACTATCTATGTGTGGGATTTTGGCTTGTGTGGATTAAATATTTCGTCTGTATTTATTTTTTTGCAAAACTAAGGGAAATCCCTAATTTTGTATGAGATTCACACCCCCAATTAAACTACCCTGAATTACACTGTCCCGACTTTAATGTAAATGGGGGTTTTACTGTATTCGAAAATTTGCCTATTAATCGCATTGATTGGTGAAATAAAGACCATGTAGTAAAAGAAAGGGGCCATTTCAAGGAAGGAAATTTTTGTTTTCACTATTTTATAACTGCAATCAGAGTTGGAGTTGTGTTTTAATTTTAAGTCAGAGTAAAAGTCGTTTTATTTTTTAACTACGCAACTGCTTTCCACCAGTAATTGACAGTTAAGACCTTAAAAGTGATAGCAATCTAAGATAATAAATAGACAAATATTTGAAAAAAAACAGTGTATTTGACATTACAGTTTCAGTATAGCTTTTCATTATTTACAATCATGTAAAATAAAACATGCACAGTTGTGTATTTTGAAATATGAACATTATTCATCTCATTGTCTGAAGTTAGTCTTAATAATTATGTGTGAATGAAATGAAAGTACATAATGTAATATTTAAATGAATTATTGGCAATTAATTAATTAATTTGTAAAACATAACTTTATTGTAATATACAGCGAGATGTAAAGTTTTATAAATGTACCAATTAAAAGACGTCTAAAGTAATGATTGGCAAATTTTTTGCACCTGTGTTTGTCAAATTTTTAAATATGTATATCGCATGATATAGAAAACATGATAGATAGTTTTATTCAAGCATCAAGTCGCACAGTCATCTTATAGCATAGTCATGCAATGAATGCATTAGGGCCCACCGAAAAGTTTCCTTCAAATATTTCAAGGGGGGATGGAGTTTGCATGATGTTCGCACGAAGGCCCCAAATTTACATCTACGCCACTGCAAGCATTCTACTTGTTCTATTATTATTTTATTATTGTCTAAAAACGTCAGAAAATTCCAAGTTAAATAGTAAAAATATATAAAAATCTAAACAAAAAGAATATATAGGTTAGATTATATAACCAAGCGCGGGCCTCATTTACTTATAGAGTAATTCGCTCCTGTCTGGTCTACGATACAAATAGAAAAATTGCTTATCCAAGAGTAGCAGTAGAAAGGGGAAAAGTTTTCAATTGACACAAAAATAATCATTTGAAGAAATCAATTGTAAAGCTGCCCAAATGTAACTTAATGTGCTTTGAGATACAGAAATATATTATTTGACATTCAAATCATTACGATAGATCGTAGAAATTCAATATTAATTTCTATGATCTTCGGTATAAACAAAATTTAATAATACGTGGTAATTTGAATTATGTGGATCATTCATTGGTTGTCTTCAATGTTAGGTAGGTACATTAAAAATATATATTCGCTCAATATTACAATAAAATTACTGTTGATGAATATAATACCTAATTGAATGTCTTAAAAACTAAATAGTTTTTTTTAATTATCGTCTAATTACGGTTAATGTTATATTACTTGTTTCGAAGATGCAATCTAGGCTAGCTCTACAAGCTCTGCTTCATAGACTTAGGCCTAAAATAATTATTAATAATAGTAAAATTATTTGTATATATAATACACGTTAATAATATATAATATATGTGTTTAGCAATATTCATTATCGAGTACTCACTTATGACTATTTCACTTTACTGATAAAAATATTATTTTAATAGAACACTTTTTAAAAGGATTTTTCACAACGTACTTATTTCGCATTTTTTATTTTTTCTGAAGCACATTATAAAATAAAATCTATCGAATAAGTAATTGATTTATAATTTTATTTATTTTACATTATAATTATCTTGTATCTGATTATCTTGTTGTTTTTAAAGAAAGATTTATTTTATGTAGACTTTTGTTTAACCGGGATATCTTAAAAAACAAATAGACTTCTTCCTACTATCTTGCTCATAAAATTTTTGGAAATTCATGTTTAATATCAAATTAATATGCATGATTTCCAGTGTCATTGATTGTATTACTTAGGTGTGAGTTTTTTATTAAACTTTTCAAGCTCTTACAAATTAAGCAAATATGGCTACTAGATTCGCACGCATTAAATTGTTGAACACACTGAATAGTTCATATTTTTACTTTCGATGGATTCGGTGGTAACTTTGTGGAAGTTCATTTTAATATGAAAAATAAAATAACTTAGATCATTCCACGTATTGTGTTACAAAATGTGACACGTGTTTCACCTCTTTCAGAGGCATCCTCAGACAACTACTTTCGCAAATGCTTGCTTAAGCACGAATGATTTTTATTTTACTATTCTGATATATTATAATAAAAATCAAATAAAAATGGGAGGCAAAGAGGAGGTGATAGAAAAACAAACAAACGATAATGGTAATACAAATGACATTTACATTAAGAAATGATTAACTAATGAGTTGCATCAATTAGGACAGGTTATACCGTTAGAAAATATATTTAACAGTGGCGAACCATCTGTTTTATTCAAGATAATTTAATAATATTTCTTTATTGTTAATACTTTTATTTATTTCTAAAAATTCTAAACTATTCATTTTTAAGCCTTTTTTATTTACTCGATGGAGTATTTCTACGTTACTGTTATGATTAAAATTATGTTTTTTTTCGATTAGATGATTGGCAAACTTTTCGAAAGTAGTTGTCTGAGGATGCCTCTGAAAGAGGTGACACACGTGTCACAATTTGTTACACAATACGTGGAATAATCTAAGTTATTTTATTTTTCATAGTTAATATTTGTGCTGTTGATGCATCAGAGAAGCCTCAATCTCGCCTGTGTATTCTTCCAATCAAATTTATCATACAAGGCCATCGATAAGACATACTTGAGAAACAAGAAAAGCATGACCTGACTTGGGAAGATACAAAAAATATTCTTCGAGACATCATAAGCTCTGAATATGGTGCATGAAAATATTCAAAATTGTCTTATTCAATAAAAGTTTTTCCAAAATAATATTTTTGCCAGAACGACGAAGGTGTAATACGTTTTAATGAACATTGAATTGTTTTTCACTATCCATCCTTGTTAAATAGAAGTCTACAATAATTATCAACATTGATTTTTTTTCATGTTTAAAACATTAAAAATATACACTGTCAGTCAAATGTATTATATTTGAAATATTATAATGGCAAGGTCTTCATAAAATTTCATTATTTTTAGGATTACATTGATCCCTGATAAAACTTTTATAAGCTGTAGAAAACCAAGAGTAAGTCCATACTTTGAAAGAACTGTGTGTAATGATTAATCAGCTGTCGATTAACAAAGTTTACATACAGCGATGTGAATGTTTTTGTCTGCTTGAGCTTCGTTTTGGAGTCGGCGTGAATCAAACATGGTTATTCCAACAAAAAATAAATGTATCTTAAAGTAAAAAGAATTAACGAGCATAGAATTTATTCGCTGCCGAAATGGGTATAAAATCTTTTCTACACTCAAGTGATCCTTATAATTCAAAGTACTATCTACAAATTGAAAAGTTTTCAGGAGAAAGGAAAAGCATGTTTTTCTAGAGATTATTAAACTTATGGAAAAACTTAAGCAGATACCAATTTTTTTTTTTAATAAATGCATTGTAGTGTTTCTTGTTTGTTCAAAGGCATATCATAGATACAGACATGTAACAAACAATTAATGCTTAGTTTTTACATTAATTTACATACATTGTAGATCAATTCTTTATTTCGGGTTCTTGAGATACGTCTTTGTGCTATGAATATAACCAATAACAGTGAATAATACTGCATAATTAACTAAACAACTATTGAAGATACGGTTTAGTGTTACTAGTCCATGTAATTCGCTTGGAGTATAACACTTTACCAATATATTTGTCAAAACTGAAATCTTTCAGCATTGCTAAAATTAATAAAGCAACGGTACTAACTGTGTCGTATTGGATAGCTATAAACAGAGATGACTATGTTTGATTTTCACCAACTCAACTTCTGACATTCCTAACTGCAACGAGAATGTGCGTAGTGAATTCAATTTTTGGAGCTCATTCTTGATCTTTGTTAGCTGGTGAAGTTAAATTACTGTAAATTAAAGTTTTACACCTAAATACATGTTGACAATATGCGTTTTGAGCTATCGCTGCAGATGAGGAAATAATTTTCACAATTCAACTCAGGTACAAGAAATTGTTGATTGTTTTTAAACTTCTTAGTTTAAAAGAATCAAGGAAGGAACTTGATAAGTTATTACAATTAATTTATAAGAATAATAATAAAAATCTATTTTGTGTGCGACTTTAAAATGGAAAAAAGTTGAAATAAGCATTATGAACACGCATACATTAGAATTTTCTTTTTTTACATTCTATGGTAAGTAAGATTAGGAGGAATTTATAAATAAATGCACACAAATACGTTAAATGATTCAAAAGGGCGTATGTATATTTATCCTTTGTCTATTGAAAAAGTTTTGAAGAGAATTCAGAAGTATTCGTTTGTTTTATTTTCCATATAAGAAGTCACTTAGAAAAATAGGGATATTAAATTAAAGGTATCACAAAACCAACAAATATATCCGTGTTTTAGAAATAAATAATATTTCAAGGTAAAATAACTTTTTTTAATAACAGAAGAATATTTTTTTGTTAAGATGTGTCACATTAAGTGGTAAAAATATCCAATATGACGTAAGTTGTAGATGTGTTAAAAAGTTCGATTATAATTTTTTCGAATTCGGAATTACTATCAATAGACAAAATATTACCATACGTGTTCTGGTCCTGATTCAGAAATGCACTTGACTAAAATTTCATATTTTAGCCATGCGCTGTCTTTTTAAATTATTACATTATTTCTAAATTCCTCCCAATAAGCTCTTTACCACGTCCTTTTAATATGAATAACATTACCAAAAGAAGTTTATTGCATTTCATAAAATCACCACCTCGAGCACTCACTCAATTGTCTTGTTACAAAATAAATGTACCTAATTGTTAATTCAAATAAAAGTCTCCTTCTTTACATAAGAAGAAATCGAGACAGTTTTTTTTGTTGATCACTTAGGCTTTTTTTAACTGTTCCATTGTTCAAATCGTGACTTATATCTAGAACTTCGATTTTGATATTTTAAAAAGTTTCAGCACTGTCTTTTGATTGCCAATAAAAATCTTTTATTTGCAAGAAATAAATAACACTAAAATAAAATCGTTTTCACTGTTTGACAAAAGAAACCGAAAAATCTTCATTCTGATAATAAAACTCAACTGAGATAACTTAATAGCTGCTGTTTTAAAAGAAATAATGTATTTTTATAGTTTTCTCAGCCTGAATTTGAATAATGTGTTTACAAAGTAAACATTGATTGTTTTGAAACTGATGAAAAATAAGTTTTATTTTGTCAGTTTGATAGATAAATTTTCAGCTATTTTACTACTATAAAAAAAGATTTTGAATTAAATACCGAACCAATTGCCGCTTATTTAGATGGTCAAATAAAACAGTGGCAGATAACCCACCAAAATATCAGTGCTAAAACTTTCCAATAAAACAATAGTTTAAATCAAAATCGAGTCATCCTCGTGTTACTGCCCCAACTTCGAAGGTGTCAGGACGATTTCCGCGGGCGGCGGCGGCGCCTCACTAGGGGGCGCGATAATATTCGGAGTGTCCGCGAAAGTGACCGTCCTCGGCCCCGGCGGTCCTATGTTCGACACCCGCCTCGCGAACAGCGGCTCCCTCGCCTTGGCGAGCTTCCCGACCGTCGCCAGGTCGCGCCCCTCCGCGTTCGCGTTTTCTATCACGGTCAAATTGTCAACGCTTAATTCACTACTTGATATGCTAGATATGTCGAAGCTCGATCCATCCATTGTCTGTAATTCGATCAGAGAATCGTCTTTCTGCTTTTGCGGCTGCGACAGTAACACCACTGGTATCACGGGAGGGGGCGTCGCGACGCTGGGAGACGGAGGAGTCGCCGATCTAGGCATGACGGTTAAACTTAACCCGGGGAGTTGGACCTCTCTTTCGTTTTGCAGCAACAGCGCCGTCGCTGCAATTGACAGTCTTTTTTGTGGCGGCGGAGGCCTCTCGGTGAGCAGCAGCCTCTCCGTGGCCGGTTCCTTGGGCCGCGCCCGCGCTCTCGGGGGTCTACATCTGACCGGACAGGCGCAGAGTAAAATTCTTAAGAAACAACAAACTAAGCCGACTATTATGAGGGCCGGGCCCGCCAGCCGGAGCTCGTACGTCTTGAAGCCTTTGTCTCCAGTGCCGACGAAGGAGATGACGAGGCCCAGGGCGACGATGCCGAGGCCGACGTAGAGAAGGCCTCCGATGGCACCGGCCGCTCGGGCGAATATCATATCCTCTTCGTCTGACGAGGAGCCGCCATAAGAGAGGTCGTGGATCTGGAATGCAAACAATGCTTATTAGTAATATACTTTCCACTTGTACGTTCCTAATATAACTTTTGATCGCTATTGCCACGGAAAACGACTGAACAATCAGATCTCGTTTGGGAAATGATTTTGGTAAATGCCCTGATCAAACTCCATATTTTTTTTATATATTGTTAGCAGACATGGCTACAAGATGTGAAATTTTCACCTAATATATAAATTTGTTTAATTTAAGATTTCGACTGAAGGTGCTTGGTGGAATTTCAATCAAATTATGTACATTCACACAAGTTTTATCACTAACGACCCGGGTTTTGCCTTTTTATTTTGTTGAATATATATAATATATTAAATTAAACCAGTGCTGTGGAGTCGGAGTCGGAGTCGCGGAGACGCGGTATTTTGGCTGGAGTCGGAGTCGTGAAAAATAGTCGGCTCGATTTTTTTTTAAATGTGATGACGTGTGAACACTTTTAAAGTATCTCATTTGTCTAAAAAAAATATCTTAATTTCATTGTGATATTATTGCTATTATCGTGTGTATCTAATATGTACATTTAAATTCTACATACAGTGATATATATATATATCATTTTCTATTTGACGTTGTATGATTAATTGAAATGAATAAATTATTTTATTCAGTAAATGAAGTAGGCAACATATATTTATTTATAATCTCGGAATAGTATCTATAGATGGGCGTTATATGATACAATTAGTGATTTCAATTTCGATATTACCGAACATATTTGCTAAAAGTAAACCTTCGATCGGTTATGCTGTATAAAATACCTGTTATACCGAAATCATTCCTTAAAATACCAAATTGTCTGCACAGCAGATGACAGCACATTCGCATAATAAAATGAATATTGAGATTTTATTTTACTACCGGTAATGATGGCAGACGAATGTAATTTGGTATAACTTATTACGATGTAAAGCAGTGCTCCGAAACCTTTTATCTTCCAAGGCACACCGACGTGTTCTCCAAAATTTCACGGCACACCACAAGTAAAAATGTGCATAATATACAGAAATTACATTAAATTGTGTTTATATATGAAACAAACCACAAAAGAACCATATAGATATTTTATAACCATGTCCACTACCAATGTAGAGCACATGGAGATTATCTGAAAAGAAAAGTTTTAGATTATTCAGATTTATTTACAACAAAAAAAATCAGTCAAAAGGCAGCATCAAAGTAGTGAAAAGTCCGTAAGTTTCCCACTTCAGTTAAATTTTCAGCATACGTTATTAAAATGTTTCTAACATTTAATGGTTAAAGTCATACTAGCAAATAAACATTCTATCGATTTGGGTATACTATGTATGTATGTACATATAACATATTCTTCCAACCAAAAAATAATTATTTCTGCTTCTCTGTGAATGTATTAATTAATTTTGTAGTATGGACCAAACTATTTGTTTTTTTCGTTTATTAGAAATACGCGCCGCGGCACACCCAGCATCGCCTCGCGGCACACCGGTTGCGGAGCACTAATGTAAAGTGTCAAAAGATTCGCCAGATACAAAAGTAGTGGCGTTATTTCTGATATTACAAATTACAAATTAAATATATTTTCTAACAAACCGACATTATCGATTTTTAAATGACGTATTCGAAAGAAAAACTTTCTCTAACAACCGCCGTATAATAATGATATATCATGCAGCAAAAAAGCATTCATAACACCACTTATTTATTATGCTAAACAAGGGTAGGCGGCAGGTGAGACGGGGAGGTTTTTTTCATTTTGATTTTCATAAGTGAGCGAATTACCCCCAACAATTGGGTATTGTTATGAACTTGCTAATAATTTATTTCGCTGACGAATAATTTGCATTTTATTGTGTTAAGTCCGTGGAAAGGAATAATTATTTTGTTACGGGACCGACGTAAGCATGACATCATTGTTGATTTGTTTTTTTTGCGATCAATACAGCATTTTTTTTTATTAAAAAAAAAACGTGGATAATGTTTGAGTACGATTTGTTTGACCACCGTCTATCCAAGGGGGGGGGGAAACTTTTCGGATGGAGGGCCAAATTCAGGAATTCAAAATGACCGGCGGGCCGCAAGTAAAATACCATTTTTCTATGTATACTATTTGTCATGAAAAAAAAATCTAATGAGTTTTACGTATATTGACATTTTTTTGAAATTCAGGTGTTAATTTTGTAGTTGAGATTCTTAAAACTTGTTGTAAATGTTCATCAGTGATGTTTGATCGTAAAGAGTTCTTATTGAGGTTCATGATTGAAAATGTTTGTTGATCCAAAAATAACGATTATTATATTTATTTTCAATCTTTCATTAAAAATGCGTTAAAAGATGAAAACATGAATCTTTTTCAAAAATATAATATTGCTCGCGGGCCGCAGAAAAATACGCGGCGGGCCTCAGTTTGCCCGTGCCTGGTATATCCTTAGTACAGGGTTTCCCAAACTATATACAGCGGAACACTGGTGTTCCACAGAGTTTAATTGGTGTTCCGCGAACATACACATAACTGAAAAACCATTATTTTTCTAAAATTTACGAAAACTAGCAATTATGATTCCTTGGTTCAGAATCCATCTTCGGTGACGGCGAAACAAGCATGAAAATTATGTGATTATGAAAATCTGATTGATCAGCCATTCTGATATGAATGCCATTAAATTCATTCTTGACGAGTTTGTCAGAAGAATTCTCGAATGTGTCAAAACAAGTTATTATTGTTTTATTTTCGTTTTATGCAACCTATTTGAGCGAAGCAGGATTTCCTTTTTATGATGCAATGAAGTTAAAGTGCAGGAATAGACTAGATGCCATACCATTTAAACGTAATACGTATATTATTAACATATATATATACATTTTTTATTTTTACTATTAGGAACTACCCGACCTAAAAAAATAAGCCGAGTGTTCCGTTAAAATTTCCGACACGAAAAGTGTTCCATTGCAGAAAAAGTTTGGAAAATCCTGACTTAACAAGTCTCTAATAAAACAGTATTCTGGAACAGTCAATCTATGAATTAACGAGTAAGTGTATCCACTACTTAGTAGAAATGACAACGTCTCTTAGGTTATGTTGGTATACTGACAAGAGCTTGTCAACGAAGAAATGACATTAAGGCTTAGGCTAGGTTATATATGTTGAATAGAAAAATGGCGAGATTGACAACAAGACGTTGAAATTGTTGAGGTTATGTGACATGTCGCACGGCAGTAGAACACAAATGTGTGATTGCGCTTGTACGGCAGTGGAGAGTGGCTGGCAACACTATTAGTGCGAGCGTGATTATTTTTAAGATTCTTAAAAACATACCTACTTCTGTTTAGTTAATGTACCCATTTACTTTTTAATCGTAGGCATTTTTCCTCCCGTGTATACCGTAACTGGCTAAAATACCAAACGCTAAAATGGCAAACCTGAGAAATTACGGATTTCCCAAAATTAAAAAATGTCAAACATTTTTTAAGCTCGCTGGCGGATTTCTAAAAAAAAATACTCGCTGGCCGATTTCAAATACCTTGGAATGTACGGGTTTCCCGTTAGTAAACAATGTGGAACCTTTTGGCGAATTGATGGTTTGAATAGACGACTGCGTAGTCATTGTATTTAGGGTACCCGTGATCCCCTCAAAACTGTACTATGGCCCCCATAGAACATGCTGTAGAAACCCTGATCTAGCCAATCGATGAGCCTCTTACCGAAAGCCAACGTTATAGTCAGATTTTTTTTATCAATTTTTCTAATTTTTCGCGTGTGTAAAAAAATAGTTTTCGTTTAATAATTTGTTCAATTACGCAGATATTACGTTTACAATTGCAATAACACAGTATTGCATGCGTAGCTTTCATTTGCGTGGCCTTGTGAACTGTTGCCTTACAAAGCATGTGAACAATTCGATCTAATTTCGCCAACTGGTTCTCATGCTGGCACGAACCTCCCCCAACCTCCTTTTCCAATCAGTTGTAATTACACTTATTTCTCTTTTTACAGGTAAAGATAACGTATCGCCGTTTCCCACACTGATACAATCATTGATAACAACATATAACTATGTGTTATATGTATATATATATGGAGCTACAGGATAGCATTAAGGGGCAATTATTAAAAAAATGCTGGTACTTATTATTTATTCTTTATCAACTGGCAAGTAATCATAAATTTTCATGAACAATTCACAGTAAAAATATGAAATAACTAAAAAGAGTTTCTTTTTTACACATTGTACTAATTTAACTCATTTATTTTTTTAAAACAATTCGCTTATCAAGTCTTTTTAATTAGATGTTTAATTCTTTGAGTAAATATTTTGTGTTGTGGTTTTTTCGAAGCAGTCAAAAAAATGTAGTTTTTAGTAAATTTATATATGAATATATAGTAATTTAGTGTTAATTACATGCGTTGTTCATATACAGGGCCGGCCCTAAGCGTGTGCGAAGTGTGCGGCGCACACAGGCGCCGGCTCTAAAAATAATCAGAGGGACGCAGATTTTGGTTTTAAGAGGCGCCAAACTTCGGCCGAAGGCGCCTCGCACACAGGCGCAATAATCCACGGGCCGACCCTGTTCATATATAATAAAAACTATAAGTGTATACCGTCTGCATCTATCTAGTAATTAAAAGAACTTGTTTTTTTTAAATCATGTCCGCTCCCTAGTCGAGCATATCCTAATGTAGTTTTATTTTTTCACGAGAAACTCTTGTTATGCTCCTCTCTTTATCGAAGAGAGAAAGAATATAAGAACAGAGAGGGCAGGATAAGTGATTAACTTATCGTTCTCTGAACTATCGAATTAAAGACAAACAAAATCCAATATCAATTAATGAAGTTAACCGTATTGGGATTCGATCTCGCGAGCACCGCTAAAGAAGCCAACGACGTTGACCAATGGACCACGGGCTCAAGAGAATTTTATTTAAAAATATATATTTTAGATGTGTTTGTTTTTTTATTCAGACGAAAGAGCTGTAAGAAATATTTTTTAATGTATAAACTCAAGACGTGACAAATATATGAACGAGCTTTGTTTTTCTCTCCAAAGCATTTTCTTTAATTATTAACTCAGTTGAATATTAGAGCAGCATGATTATCGTCTGTTTTTTCCTAATTGTATCACTGTTATACAAAAATAAGTATTTACTTTTCAACTGTATATTTCCATGCACCGAAAGAAAATTAAATCATTTTATTCATAAAGAATATAAAAGTTTATATCCCAATTTCCACTTCGTCGCTCAGAACAAATATGGCATCTTCCATTGTATTGTTTTTAAAATTATCAGTCGCGAAAAAAAACATTATGTTCGGTCTAGTGAGAAGAAAACATATTCTTTTATGCCTGGTTCGTATTTAATTGTTGTGCTGTATAACATTTTTATGGAAAAAAAAACTCCTAGTTGGAAAGTGAGGCGTAAAATTGAATAGCTGCGGCTCTTGTCTGTGGTAACTGTGAAAGTTTCTCGGGCAGAAATAACTACTAAACTTTTGAAAGTAACATAAATACTACTAAGGTATTGCCGAAGAAAAAGTATTACAAAATAAATGAATCCTCGTATAGTAATTTCATGGTTAATGGATTAGAAAACATCGATGAAATAACCACTTTGTGTTGAAACAATAATAGGTAACGAAGTTCTAATAAATAATTATACATTATAACGACGTTCATGTTTTTATTCAAGATTCTTTATAATTATTAATCTCCGATATAGCATACAAAAAACAATGTTATATATGGAATATTTAGTTAGTACATCGCCAAGTTTAAGAACAAGTTACGCCATTTTTATTATGACGTCACGAAAGACTTTCATTTGTTTAATTTATTTTGTGGACATCATATTATTTGTAAGAAGTCGTAGAACTGCATGGAGTTTGTATTTGTTCTTAACTCACTTGCATATACTTTCAACTCTTTTTTACACGGGTTTGAAATAGCAATGTCCACTAAAACGAACGAATACTATATATTTACATGAAATATTTGTTCTAACACGATCCACAGAAACAAAAAAGGCAGAAGCTGATAATGGATTTCCTAGTAACAAGAAATTCAACAATGTAATTACAAACAAAATGCTTCTTTAGATCTTTACCCATTAGACATGTCAGAAATTTCTAGCGATGAAATCGATTTATTTCCAGTCCCACATAAAAGTCCCCGTATATAATGAAGTAGCGATGAATCCTAATTAAAATATTATAATAATATTTTGTGAAATTTACTTTTCGGGTCTTCATTATTTTTACACGATTTTCTATACCACGGTTTTTTTAAATTCAGGGAACCAATCTTCATTTTTCTACGAACTATACTACTTTTTATACCGTGTAAAAAAAGTTGAGTGTATGTGATAAAAACAGCTTTAAATGAGAAAACTTGGTATATATATTTTTTAGTTATACCTGTTGGTAACTTTTCATGTACAGGCAGGGGTGGGCTGGAGGAGGCTAGGAGGGGCTCGCGCGAGCCCCTTGTTAGTTTAAAAGAAAAAAATACTCTTAGATCAAATTAGTATGTAACTGCAATTTTTTACTTATATTTTGTCTACGACAGCTTCAGACACAGTAGTACATTTTTAGCCATTTAGATTGAATTTTACGGTAAATTTAATATTGTTACATGTTATAATTGTATTAAGTAAAAATCGATTGCTTATTTAAGTATTGCATATAATTTCATAGAAATGACAAAAAAAGTTCACTCTTTCTACAAAACACCGAGAATTGCTTAGATATTAAGTGAACCCCTTGATAACGTATTGGCAGCCCACCACTGGGTACAGGAATATAACTATAGCAATATTCAGTGAATTTTTGATGAGATTTGCTTCCCGTGATAAATATATATTAACCATAATAGTGATGAATCAAAGTAAAAAACAATTGAAGCATTCCAAAGGTCATTCAAATAATTATGTCAGTAGAAATAAAGTTGCCAGCAATTTGAAACGACGAATTTTCACAACGTTGCCTTGCGAGAGGGGCGTATTTTCCCGAAAAGAGTCATTAAAAAAGACTTAACTGTAAGTACCTCTCCAAATATTCCTCAACAACATTACTTCCCAATGTTCAGGTTTATAAATACGCGGTAATAAATAATAAACAATATAACGGTATATATATTATTCACAAAACTAGCGTCCATTACGGGCTGATTCTGTATTATTCTCTTTATTAAGAAAATTCCGTAGAAACAAATTATATATTCTTGCTCTGAAACTTTTCGAATAAACAAAGTCGATTAGCAAATTGGGCGAGAAATAAAATGTCGCGAAATCACGACTTTTTTTTTTTTTTTTTGTTACTTCTCATACGAGTTTATTATTCTGCGACTTTTTTTTTTGTTCTCTGACGATTTCGCCATAGTCTAATAATTATTATTGGTACGACCGCAAAAAATCTTTTACGATGATTAGATCAGAACAAAGAAAAGCCATAAATCATTTGATAAAAATAACATTCAATCCTTGACTCGTGAAACATCTGACAGATTCGTAAATGGATATACGGAAATATCAATTTCTTGTTCATTATTCTTTAGTAATGTGCCGCCTGTGTGGTCGAGTGGTCAACGTCGTTGGCTACCACTACGGAGGTCACGGGCTCGAATCACAGTACGGGCAGTTTTATAAATTGATTTTTCAGTTGATTTATGAATTCCTGTTCAAAGGCATGGATGTATGTGATGTCTTGAATTCCCTCTTCCCACTCATCCTATCCTATGAACGGGGCGTATCGAGAGCAATTAGCTAACCACTAGTCCTGTCCTAGCTCTTTCCTTCTATTCCTACTCTCTTTGGAAAAAGAGAGGTTGAGCAACTGGGTAACAATCAGTTCTCGTAGAAACACTTATGTTGAAATAAACTCCATTAGGAGTCCATATGCTTCACATTGGGAGCGGACATGGTAAAAAAAAATGTGACTGTTTTATAATATAATATATTATGAATACTCATTCTAATTCGATGAGTACAGCTTCTTAAGTGCCCACAAATGATTACAGATTTCTGTTTTAAAGCAATTTAGATAACATGCTTTACAACGTGCTACCCTTTTTCTCCCTGAAAATTTTGTAATTTCCACAGAAAGCAATGCAATTCTCTAGGAAATTTAATTAACAATTCAATAAGGGTATTTATTATTATTCTTGGCATTAAATTCAGAAATTGAGATGTGAATTCTGTCCCGAAGACATACGTGCATATAGATAAATATGAGTTCTTATTCTTGAGACCTTTAGGATTGTAAGCTCGATTTAAAAATAAATAAATGAGTGATATTGATGAGAATGAACTCTTGAGTGGCCCAAAAACGCAAAGAAAGAAATCGTCTATATATTTATTTTTTAATTCATGTCCGTTCTCAATGTGGAGTAAGGACTTCCTAATAGAGGCATCTCAACAGATTTATTTATACGAGAACTGTTTGTTAGTCAGTTACTCAACCTCTCTTTTCCAAAGAGAGTAATAGGGATAGAAGGATAAGGCTAGGATAGGACTAGTGCAGTGACGGCCGGTCAATGTGGCATTGGATCAATGCACCTCTTGTATATGCAGGCGTGGTTATATTTCATGAAGTAATATTCAAACATAACATTCATACCATTCACTTATTTTAAATACTTCATGTATTTTATTGTCTATAATAAATATTTTATTTTATTTTAGACAATAAATATATGAAAAATTAAAAATAAGTGAATGGTATAAAAGCCGCCTGTGTGGTCGAGTGGTCAACATCGTTGGCTACCGCTACGGAGGGCACGGGTTCGAATCCCGGTACGGGCAGTTTTATAAATTGATTTTTCAATTGATTTATGAATTTCTGTTCAAAGGCATGGATGTATGTGATGTCTTGAATTCCCCCCTCTTACCCATCCTATCCTATGAACGGGGCGTATAGAGAGCGATTAGCTAACCACTAGTCCTGTCCTTGCCCTTTCCTTCTATTCCTACTCTCTTTGGAAAAAGAGAGGTTGAGCAACTGAGTAACAAGCAGTTCTCGTAGAAAAAAATCTGTTGAGATAAACTCCATTAGGAGTCCATATGCTCCATAGTGGGAGCGGACATGGAATAAAAAAAAAAAAAAAAATAAATGTTATGTTTGAAAAATATTTCATGAAATTTAACCGCCCCTGCATATACAAGGGGTGCATTGATCCAATGCCACATTGATCGGCCGTCACTGGACTAGTGGTTAGTTTATCGGTGTCGCTGCACCCAGTTAATGAAGGATGGAAAAGATTTAGGAACAGACATCGATAAATAAATCGAAAAAATGCTGTTCGTAGTGGGATTCAAACCCGTGAGGTCCGGCAAGGCAGCCCATAACGCTATCCGCTGCGATTTAAAACCCGACATACTATTTCATAATTAAAACTTTCAAGGCGTGCGAAAGTTCAATTTGTGATGTAATCTGTTAAAAAAAAAATACAATCTTTTCATCATCTCCCAAATACGCGTAGTCTGATGATATCTAAAAATAATTTACAACACATATTACCAACTCAACGTAACTATTTTTTTTTTTTACGCCGTGAACATTAAATATAAATTATAAAACGATAAAAAAATATTAATCCGAGCTAATCTACACAACCACTGCACTCGAGCAGAGTTATTATACGAAAGCACGTAATAATATTCTACGAGTTGTGGAGTGGTTGTTTTTTTATTCAATTGAAAAGCAAACAAATGCATGAATATTGGAATAAAATCCGTCCGGACTTTTACGGAGCACGCGAAGACATTTCAGTTGCATTTTTAAAACGGAGAGACTATTGAAGTTGATTAGTGAGAAATGAAAATTTAATGTTTTCATTTAGAGGTGCGCCGTTTGATATTTGTTTTGCGTTCAATTACTGCACGCAGTGGCGGATCCAGAAATTGTCCCAGGAGGGGGCCATTCAATTTGAAAATAAGCATGATACATAAATAATACATTAAAAAATAGATGAAAGCCTTTTTTTTATGCGATTTTTTTTTGCGCGATTTTGAAATTACGCGATTTTTTTGGACGGCACCGTAAAAAAATATTTTTTGCGCTTATTAGAGGATCAAATTTTTTTTCATACATTTTTGATACTTTTTTACGCGATATTTTGATTTTTGGAACCGATTTATCAAATCATATGAAAGTGAGGTTTTTTTACGCGCCACCTTCCTCCAATGTATCGCGTAAAAAAAGATTGGGTGTATATAAAAATAGTCAATATATAATTAAGTAAGTATGTATTCTATAAAACATAGTAAACTAAACAATTAAAGAGCCCATTTCAAAATAAAGTTTTAATAAATTATAAAAATGGAAAATAAGTTCTCCCAAGGAGGGGGCCATGGCCCCCATGGCCCCCCCCCCTTGGATCCGCCAATGACTGCACGAATGGAATTTGGTAAATATGCTTTACAACATGCTACTATTTTTTTTACCTGAAAATGAACGAAAAAGCTACTAATAACAATGTAGTTATGTAGGAAATTTAATTATAAATAAGAAAATGGTAAACCATCATACACGAAAGCGTTGTAAGACCGCGATTTTGCTGAATGAATGGGGTTAATGCAGCGGTCATCAAACTAAAACTGCCCGCGAAAAGTTATGGATTTTTACATACAAATTATTCATATAAGAAATATAAATTTTCATGATTAAGTTGTAAATTCACGACAACTATTTACTTAAAATCATAAATTATCATACAGCTATCTGGTAAGGCTCAAAGTGAAGGAAGTTAGATAGAAATTGGAGGCGAGACGACCAGATGTTTGTTTACATTGTAATTATTATGTAACCACATAAAATGAAATAATATTCTGATTGGGTTCCAATAAGAATTTATTTGTCTTCCGGCCCCCTTAGTTTTTAAAAAGTTCAATCCGGCCCGTTTCTCAAAAAGATTGGTGACCCCTGGGTTAATGTATCCAATCCCGGGATTTTTAAGGAAGTAAATTTAAAAAATGAGATTTTGGACGCAGGTTTTTGTGATATTTCCTCTTCTGGAATTGATCTCAAGCAATTGTGGCTTAGAAAAAAAAATATGACATTGGCCAAAAAAAAAATGATATCTATTTTTTTTATACCACGTCCGCTCCCAATGCGGAGCATATGGACTCCTAATGGAGTTTATCTCAAAAGAAGTTTTTCTACGAGAACTGCTTATTACTCAGTTGCTCAACCTCTCTTTTTCCAAAGAGAATAGTAATAGAAGGATAGGGCTAGGACAGGACTGGTGGTTAGTTTATCGCTATCGATGCGCCCCGTTTGTGGGATAGGATGGGTGGGAGAGTGGAATTCAAGACATGAATTCTGCTTGTCTCTTCTACCAACCGGATGGATTCAGCCGTCGTGAAAGGCCACTGATATAAAATGTACTCGGCGGAGCTACAAGGCGCTGGTATGACATGGGAGAAAGTAAGAAGACTGGAGGGAGACAGAGAACCTTGGATGAATCATGTGGTGGCCATATGCTCCGACTAGCGAGCGGATATGGAAAAAAAGTAAAAAAACTATAAATAGAGTTGTCCGAGATCAAAAAAATCTTACTGATTATTTTCAAAGCGAGTTACGCACAATTATATTTAACATACAATAACCTAGTTTAGCAAGGTAACTTTACTTCTCTGAGCCGATTCGTTGAATGTGATTGCGTATACTTAACATAGGTTTTCAGGGATGATTATGTTATGGTACTGACCCGATTTCTCTTCATCCATCTTAGGTGTGCTTCCGTCTGCTTGACCCTGTGTGTTCCCGTGGCGGGTTCTGCTGGGACGGAGCATCGTCTGCCGCCGGCGAAGCCTACTCCCGCAGCCGCCTCCTGCCACGCCGCTTTTCCTTGAGCGCACTGAAACATAACGATATATTGATAATAATATTTTACTACTGTATAATAAAACAGTCAAAAATATCTAGGGCTTAAAGTCAAACAACGTTATCTACAAAAAATTGTGTATTTTTGTTTTGTTGCGGTGCATTCACATTGCAAAATTCTTCTTATTTCAACCATTAGCTAATTTATTTAAACGCCTGAAGATGCCGTAAGGCGAAATCCGGGTCGTCAGTGACAAAACTTCTGTGAATGAACATAATTTGAACGATTTCAATTTCATATTAATTAAAGATCAACCAAGCAACTTCAATCGAAGTCTTAAATTGTATAATTTCTTAAAATACTAAGAAAGTTGATAAAACAAAAAAAAATCTCCATGCAAAAGGTTACGTTAATTATTTTTTAAAGTTAAATCCCGTCATTGCATCACAGAAACTTCACTAAAAAATCTTGTGAGGCCATCAATTCAATTTTGGTCAAAAAACTTGAATAATTTTGTAAATCAATAAAGTAAATTAATATTCTTTAACAACAAAACAGCTGTCATTTTTCATTGAGTAAATATGATAAAATAAAGTGTAATTCTTTTGTATACAGCACAGTTTATTGTGTTCGAGTAAGTATGTAAACAATTCGTTTTTTTGTATTTTTTATTAGCTGATAATCAGTTCATTTTGAAAACGCATGAAAAACTAGGGAAATCTTTCATCATTTACATTTTTTACAAACAGTCATTTTATGTAATATGAAAGAAAAAATACAAATTATGTGAAATATTTTTTTATCAGGGTCGCTTATAATGCCATCTCTGATGGTCGCGTGAGCCAAGCGAGCATTGAATGTGCCAGGGTCAGCTTGAGACATTATTCGGCCCACCTTTTTTAAGGCGGTGTTTTTTAAAGTAATATTTCAATATTTATTAAGTCATTTAAAGTAACGTACGTCACTTAAATCATATAATAAACATTCATTGTTTTTATTTACATTTTTTTTTTGTTTACGTTCAATGCTGACATAAGTTACTGAAAATTTTACTACATAGCATTTTCCACAATAATTGACAGTTAACATAAAAAAAATCTACCTCAACTTAATCTTTTGACATATTCAATAATGCAAACATTTTAGAGAAGTTTATTTTAATTGTTGATATTCTTAAAATTAGGTAAGGGTGGTACAAAATAAAATCTTATACAATAGTCGAAAATCCTACATCATTGACACCAGCAAAACCTTAAAAAAAGTCAACAATTTTTTAATCACTTGAGATAAGCTCAAGTAGAATAAAAAATAGCCACAAAAACTCAGACCTGAGATCTGAATTTTTTAAATCTGATATTAAATTTATCAGTCCTTGAACCCACAGTAATATGATTGATTAACAGGGCCTTAAAAAATTGACTACAAATGCTTGGGAAGGTAAAAATATAATTACAAATGTCTTTGTTATAAATCAGGGGTTGTCATAACACAAATTGTTTGGTGACTTAAATGGTGTAAAATGGTAATTTACTCAACGCGCATTGATTGGTCATATTTTCATCCAATAATCTGTTGCAACACTTCGTTTTTACTATATTCAATTGTTCGCAGCGATATGTAGTTCCTTGTCACGGCCGGTTAGAAACTGATAAGTCCGATGTGGATAGACGAAGTGTCACAGGACCTGCAAGTGCTAGAGATCAGCGACTGCCGTAGGAGGGTGGAGGATCGAGTGGAATGGAAGAGATTAAATTAGGCGGCTAAGGTTCACCTCAGACTGTAGCGCCAAGAAGAAGAGGAAAAAATCAAAACTGTTCCTTGAACGATTTTTTTTTATAACTGGTACGTCTTACGTGGATGAAATCAAAGCGATTTCTAAGCGACTCGGTGCGGCACGAAAATATTAAATAGTCTCCGCCGCTATAGATTGTTTAGGTGACAAGACGCACGCCGCGATCAGTTTGTTTGATATTTTGATTTGCTTTAAGCCGTGTTCCAATCGCGTTCGAAGTGACTTCGCCTAGATAAGAAGTAGCGCACGTGCTATGTGAACAAGTAGAGTCATCTATATCAGCGGTCGGCAAATTTTTTGGGGTCATGATCTATTTAACTATGATTGTACAATAAAACTGATTAATTTTCACTGACGTATAATATAGTTTAAAGTAAATAAAATCCCCCCCTCGCAGTAGCTATTTTCTCCATTTTTAGCCACTTATACAAATCCGACTCTGCTGTGATAGTCTCTTAGTAATTTTCAGTTTTATTTCTTTGTAGGGCAAAAGGAACACTAAAAACGCGTTTCGGGAAGGCACTAAGCGATATATTGCGTGTCGACGAAACGTGTTTCGATATTGTATAAATCTATTACAATTACTCGAATGTCTCAGGTTAATTAACTCATCATCAGACTTCTTCGATAGCTCGCGAAGAAACCGGAATTCAAGACACTGGTTTATAATATAAGTATGACTGAATATTGAAAAATCTATGTTCAACATTCTTTTTATTATGATTTAGTTTTCACAGTACCAGAATTGAATTTGATTTATATTATTATGGCAAAAAATTAAATGGTCAGAATTGTAATCAATTTTTGGTCAGAATAAAAATATGAACGGTCAAAATAAAAAATTTATACGGCCAGATTTTTATAACCATTTTTTTAGGTTAGTTTTTTTTTCAATTTCATTTAAATTATGACTATTTTATATAAATTCTGACCATAAATTATTTATTCTGTCCTTTGTAATTCTGACCGATTCATTATGACCATTTAATATAAATTCTGATCAATGTATTAAAAATTAGGACCGAAACTGAATTAAAATATTAACCAGATAAATGCCGGCCTATTATCATTATGAATATTATTAGATTACTCGGCCATTAAAATATGCCTATTGTCTGGTCCGTAGTCCAGTGGATTCATCGATTTCTGTTCAAGGGGATGTGTTTTTGCGACGTCTAAAAATTCCTGCTGTGGCCCAGTTGGTTAGAACCTGCTCTACCGATCACACAGGTCTGGGTTCGATTTCCGGTCAGATCACAGTGAATTTGAAAATTATTAAATTCAAAGTTGTGATCGGAGACTGGGTGTTTGTGATGTCAATTAATACTATTTCCTCTCCTCCCATCCTTCTGATCCTTTAATAACTGGGTGTAGCAATAGCGATTAGCCATCCACTAGTCTTGTTCTAGCCTTATCCTTCTTTCACTACTACTCACTTGGAAAAAGTGAGGTTGAGCGACTGAGTAACAAACAGTTCTTGTAGAAAAAAATTCTGTTGAGATAACTCTATTAAGAGGCCATATGCTCCACATTGGGAGCAAACATTGATAAAAAATGTTTATTTCTTTTCAATCAAGAGTATGATCTCCACAAAATTCGTTTTTTATTCATTTGTATTTGCAATGTATGGGAATAACTTTTTTTGGCAGATATTTTGTGTTTTTCAGTACAAGAAAATACAATATATTTTCATTTCTACCCTACCCATGTAATCAAGATGGACCGGATGACAGATAGGTGTTTCGAAACATATTTATTATACACCCACCCGTTTCCGTAGACCAATTTGCAGCTGACAGATGGTCATCCGATTAATCTTGTTCATATTATATATTTATTGAGACAGTGTCACCGCGTTGTTTAGGTCTGTGTTGTGTTTGTAAGAGTTTATACGTAAATAAAAAATGGTATTTTTACTATTTTTTTCATAGATTATATTTATAGTCGCTTTTAATATTCGTAATTATAGCAGAATCGGTCAAAAAATGTTTCTAAAGCAAAACTGTGTCGTTTTTGAAAATGATCTCGGTGTGTGAAACCAGGACCGATTCTTTCAATGGATTCGGCGGTAACTTTGTGGAAGTTGATTTTAATATAAAGTAAAATAACTAAGATTATTCCACGTATTGTATTACAAACTATGACACGATTTTAAGTTATTTATTTTATTTTATTGCATGTTATTTTATTTTATATTCCAGTACTAATTGTTTATCAAAATTTTGGAACTATTACTAAACGGTATGTTTTATTTTTATTTAAAAAAAATGTAGGCATATTTTTTTAATCCATCTCCGTTCCCAGTGTGGATCATATAGCCTGATAATGGAGATATCTCAACAGATGTTTTTTCTACCGGAATCGTTTGTTATTCAATTGGTCAACCTCTCTTTTCTTCGAAGAGAATGGGAATGGAAAGGATAGGGACTATAGCACTAGTAGTTAGCCTTTTGTTTTAGCTACGCTCTGCTATTTTTGAGATTGGAAAATTGGGAGGGAATTTTTTTTTAAATCTATGTCCGCTCCCAATGTGGAGCATATTGTCTCCTAATGGAGGAATCTCAACAGAAGTTTTTCTACAAGAACTGTTTGTTACTCAGTCGCTCAACCTTACTTTTTCAAAGTGAGTAGTAGGGAAAGAAGGACAAGACTAGAACAGGAATAGTGGTTGACTAATCGCTATGGCTTTCTCAGTTATTAAAGCATCAGAAGGATGGGAGGAGAGGAAATAATGTGGAATCGTGATTCGACCGAAATAATGGAAATGTAATTCGACCAACCAAAGCGATAGATTCGTGTTTTCGTTTATATTGGATGTAAATTTTAGTTATTGAATACAATATTGATTTCCCACCCCTCTAATAAAAAAACTAATAACGTCACAATGAGCGGCGCGGGAGCATTAAAGTATCATCGTAATCCGCCTGGTATCCCCTTGAGACAGTTTACGGGCTATTTTACTCTTCGTAATATCACCTACTTGGCTATTTTCATGACCTAATATATAAATGGATCAAATCACCAAGTATGGAAACACAATAAAAATGCGGGCGACTTATTATCATCTAGGTTGTAAAGAAAATAGTTGTAGCATAGAGGAGGTAGAGTTACTACTACATATATGCTATCCTTTATTACTTTGGAACAATATATTTCGATATAAAGTTGAATGATGTTAATTTTAAACATTTATGGGATTTTTGTTTTTTGGATAGCAAATTTATGGAGCTTCAAGTACCAGGACGCACCAAGGTTCTTCCAGTCTCCTTCATCGATAAAGATTTTGAAAAATTGTAAATTGCATCCCCTTACCGTCGTTTGCAGACGGAAGGGCGCGATCACTACAGAGATAAGAAGTTCACGGGTACTCCATATGCATTATTTTGCAAATCACATTCCATATGCTTCCTCCATACTATATCCGTACACGTACACACACATGCGCATACATACATACACACATACAGTACACAAAAAACATTTACACAAAGAGAGTCATTTTCGTGATGCTAAGTTCGTTCTAAAATTGACAATTTTAGACGACATAAGATCTATGGAGGGTCGTCGAGCAGGACTGATCTGGGTCTAAAACGATTCTCAGGCAGTGTATCGTCATAGTTGTGGAGATCAGAGATCGTTGGGTTAAAATGTTTTCCTACCTCCCTGTGAAACTTTTGTGATATTTCACGAACGAGCTCGCGGATGGTAGGTATTTTTAAGTCTCTGTGAAGCAGCGAGTTACGCACGTACCACGGGGCGTTACATATCTGTCTCAGTGATTTATTTTGGACAATCTGGAGAGTCTTCATATGTTTACGGTGAGCATACGTCCATATTGGAGCCATTTATGGGATAACAGTCTATATCAGGAGTGGGGAATAGGGATTCCAATCCGGATATTCGAATATTCGATATCCGGATATATTCGGCCTTTTTTCAACTATTCGATATTCGGATATTTGGGGAAATATCCGAATAGGATTCGTTATCATTTTTTATGAAATATGTTACAAAATCTACGAAAGGTCACATCACAATTTCTTCACATTTAAAGAATAATTATGAATTAATGTAATAATCGTCTTCACCCAACTCGGGTGTTATCAACATCTTATCATTATACTTGAGTTTGACGAATCGGCTCGAATTCGGGGCTATAAAAAACTTTCAATGCCGTAATTTGATTCATTAAATAAATAATGCAGCTGCAAATTTTAAATATTGTAATACAATGGAACGATATTGAAATATGTTTTGTCTTTATCTAATACAGAAATGTGAAAATATTTAGTCTAAAATTATTGTAAAATGTATATTATTGAAATTATGGAAAAAATATTTTTAAAATATGCATTTTTGAAATTTCAATAAATGACTTTTAGTACAAATGAGTTCGTTTTTAATGTAGGTACATACTATTTTATGTAATATTTAAGTATAAACATATATTATAATTTTATAAATTAAAAAAAATATTTGACATTACAGCTTACGCCAATGCGTCAAATATTTTTTAAGTTTTTAAAGTTGAAAGATCATACGAGATATACTCGATGAAAATTTTTGTAAGTCACATGAGATTAACTCAAGGAGAATTGACGTCACAAACATCCATGTCTTAGATCTCAATTGAAAAATTGAAAAAATCCAATTTGACAATGTGATCTTACCGGGAATCGAACCCGGACCCTCTTGATCGGTAGAGCAAGCTCTAACCAACTAGACCACATATAATGTATGTATATACTAAAAACTATCCGGATATCCGAATACACCCGGATACAAGTTGGTTTCCCACCACCACCCGTTGTGTATATGCAGCCTACGTTTAGTGGCCGCTTTCCACAACGCTATCGACAGAAAAAAAGGAGTCTACCCCTCACATTCATGGCCCGAGCAGAACTGCACGGGACTGATTTTGAACCATGCACTAATGTGCTTAAAAAAAAAAAAAGAAAATGTGACTAGCTCAGCCACTTAAATCGGTCCCTTTGCATGTATGATTTGCGATGCTTGAACGAAACTAAAAATACACCCGGATAGTTTCAGTTTTACTATTCGATATTCAAATAGTTGATAATGACGAATAGTTGGAATCCCTTGTGGGGAAGCGTTCTCTCCGTAAAGGCCACATTCATTTATCTGATTCAACATAAGGTCGCAGTAAACATTGACGGAGAATTGACTAGGGCCAGAAAAAATTTCATGCCAATTTGTAAAGCCCAGAACTTACATTAATAATGACATTAATAGAGTGAATTATTAATATTAATTATTAATTATTAATGTCATTATTTTCATTGTATCACTTTGTCAAAGAATTCCCAAATTTTAATTATGTTTGTAATTACTTTCAATCCCCATTCTAATTTTATTAATCTGAGATGACTTTTTAATTATATGTTAGTTAAAATTTAACATATATTGGTATGTAATTTGTAAATGCATAAGTGATTTTATTTCTAGAAATTGTTATTTTACTGTTTAAGGTTAAGGAAACTGTTTATCATTTTATTGTGTGAATTTGTATACGTCCCTTTTGCACGTTAGTCTCTATTTTTTTATCCATGTCCGCTCCCAATGTGGAACATGTGGCCTCTTTATGGAGGTTTTTCTACGAGTACATTTTTTTAACACAGTCAGTCAACGTCTCTTTTTCAAAGAGAGTAGTAGAGAAGGATATGATAGGACAGGATTAGTGGTTGGCTAATCACTCTCGCTACATCTCGTTATTTAATGATTGAAATGGTGGCGGAGATTTTTTCACAATCAAAAATATCCATGCCTTCGAACAGAGATCGAAAAATCGATTGAAAAAATGCTGTTCGTACTGTCCGTGAGGTCCGGCACGGAAGCCAACGACTTTGACCACTGTACCATACGTTCGACAAATGTCTGTATCCGGGGAATATAAAATGATTTGTATTCCCCGTGCAAAAAGAAAATTCGATGTACTTCGTGCTTCAAAAACGATGCTGATGTAGGGCCGTGGAAGCACAATTTTATTTTTATTATTATTCCAAACAGTCCATGCATTTTTTCGTGTGACGTAAATGTTACACGTTTCTCATTTGTGACCTATGTCACGTCAATCATCTGCGTCAAGGTGTTTTCAAAAGCTTTCAACACAAGGCTTAACATTCGGCGGCAGTGACGTCAGGACGCGACAACAAAAAACCACAGGAAAGATGGCGTGTCTAGCCGACACCCTCCAATGAGCGACGAGCAGCCTACCATTATACGTTTCTACGTTCATTATATAACAATCTTTCTTAGTAGCAGTAGTCGAAAAGCGAAATTAGATTTGATTAATTTATATTGCTGCAGGTCACGAGACAACAATACTCCCCATGACAGAGGTGTTTCATTTAGGTCATAAGTTTTCAAAAGGAACAAAGCTGTTTGACATTTCAAACGAAAAAATCTATCTATATTTACTAATATATTGTTTTTGAATGTAACAACTTTGTTCCAATTTCGAAATGGATACTCTGTGCTATTTACCTACTGGATACTTAAACATAGTATCAATTTGCTCTATGTTTTATAATAATTGTTGTTTATTATTTCAATACGCGTTCGAATTTCAAAATTTTCTTTGGTAATGACAGTTATGTAGAATAGCGTATTTCTCAATATAATTAACTTTATATAATAGAACAAAAAGGTTTGCCAACTAAATTTATTTAAGCATTATTATTATAATTACGTTGTAAGGAAAGTAAATTACTTAAAGAAACTTTTCAATGCAAGTCGGAAGGTGTTAAGAAGCTACAAACGTTTCACGTGCAATGCTGTAACATGCGGATCCAACGATAAATAATTGAATTTTTTCTTAATAAAGAAAATTTTGCGAACGAGATGATATATTTTATTATTTATCGTTAGCTACTTCTGAACACTAAATACTCATATAAATTAAAAAATAATTAAAGCAGTGTTTCAAGCTATGGTCAGAATCGGAGTCGGTGTCGTCTTATTTCTTCACGACTTTACAGTCTTGGACAGAATTAATAAAATTATTATAGAGTAAATAATTGGTGATACAAAGAATATAGATATAAAGATACAAAATATGAATCAGTGGCACTAAATTGACGATAATTAAAATGTATATTCCTTGTTAAAAATAATTTTAATTACTTATGTTAATATAGGCAACATTTTTTATGTAAAATTAATGATAATATTATGATAAAACAATGCACCCATTGGTTGTTGAATTTTAAGACAACCGTTAAGTTATACGAGATCGTTATTTCCGTACGAAATATTTATTCAAAAGAAGAATACAGAAATAGAAATAAAAACATATAGGCGCATTTAAGAAATGTCTGATTCAAACAAAATTATTCATTTTTTATTCGTTTTCGGGCAATTTATTCCATGATAACAAAAACCTTCTACAGCCATTTGAATACGAATGGCGTGTGCGTTGTTTTAAATATAGGTACCTGATTAAATCATTGCCGATGAAATAATATTATATGTTAATAAGAAATGGAAGATTTTCGCCGACTTATATAATTATTATGTAGGCACGCATTTCCTTGGTATATTTTATCATGTCATTGGCAGTCAAACACTACCGTATTTTCAAAAAAATAAAATACTCATTTGCATTAATGCCATTTTTATTTTAAATGATCAGGACCGGTTTAGACGTTATGACGAACATTATGAAATGATAATATTTAGTGCTATTGATAGATTAAAAAGTACATTTTTTATCCATGTTCGCTTCCAATGTGGAGCTCCTAATGGAGGTATCTCAACAAAAGTTTTTCTACGAGAACTGTTTGTTACTCAGTCGCTCAACCTCACTTTTTTCAAAGTGAGTAGTAGCTAAAGAAGGATAAGGCTAGAACAGGATTAGTGGTTGACTAATCGCTATCGCTACAACCAGTTATTAAGGGATCTGAAGGATTAGAGGAGAGGAAATAATGTGAATTGACATCATAAACACCCAGTTTTCGATCACAACTTTGAATTTAATAATTCTTAACTTCACAACCGGGGATCGAATCCAAACCTACATGATCGGTAAAACAAACTCTAACCAACTGGGCCACAGCAGGCGACTAGCTTTATTACATATAATTTGAAAATGATTATGTAGTTTAATTATATAAATAAAACATTTGTCTATAAAGAGCAAATACTAAATTTTTCAACGATACGATTCCCAGAGACAAAAAACACAGAATCGGATAATGAAGTTCATAATAACAAGAAATTCAACAGCACAGTAGACTTAGCGATGAAAGCGATTTATGTCTAGTCCCTCATAAAAGTCAACACATATAATATAATCAAATAGCAATGAAGAGCATTATTATTTCCTAATTCAAATACATGTTATGAATATACATTTTTTATACGATTTTCTATAAAGCAATGTTATTCTTTTTTCAAATAGCACGGTTTTGTCTTGTGAATTCAGGGAACCAATCTGCAATTTTTCTATGAATTCTATCACTTTTTTACACGGTTTTTTGTTGAATGTATGTATCTACCGTGTAAAAAAGAGTTGAGTGTATGTATTAACCAAAAACATTAAATATAAAACGTTAAAACTATCAGTGCATTTGACAGTGACCAATCCTTGATGGTACAATTAATAAATCTGTGATTTTAAATGGAAACAAAAAGAAATGACAAATCTTTTGAAGTTTTACGTAACTAGCTGACGACTACGTCTCATGCCATCTTATTTCACGCACGCTAGTATGAGAGCCTATGGCTTGCTCTTCTTCTTTGACCATATTCGCTCCCTATGTGGAGCATATGGTCGCCACGCGGCACCTCTATGTTTCCCTGTCTCCCGCCAATTGCTTTGCTTCCTCCCATGACATGAAAGCATCTCTCAGTTCCGTCGAGTACATCCTATGGATAGTACCCGACGTACGTCTAGGGCGCAGAAATCCCACCGGTCAAAAGAGGAAGCAGACAGAATTGAGGCTTTCCGGAGGCATCCGCAGCACGTGACCCAACCAGTTCCAACGTCTCTCCATAACTGACGTGAAGGGGCGCTGTCTTGTACGTTCCCTTATCTTCAAATTTCTCACAAAATCAAACCACCTCACCCCCATTATCCGACGCAAGTATCTGTTCTCAAAGCTCAGTGTACGGTTTTTGAGTCTTTGTCGGGTGCCATGATTCGCAACCGTAAATCAGTACCGGCTGAATGCAAGCGTTGAATAAGTGGCATTTGATTTTAATTGAGTACAGTTGTGTGTCCCAGACAGCCCGCATTGAGTTGAATGTGGCTCCAGCCATTTCTAAACGAATGGCGAGCTCCTTTTTTGCACTATCGTCTTCGGGAATATGTACGCCGAGGTATCTGAAGCTGTCCATTCTATGGCTTACAATGGATTTAATTTAAATATCAACTGAAGATGCTTCTCAAATGGGCGAGTAGTATAATGTAAAAATATCACTGATAATTAATATGAAGTTAATACCAGATTTTTCATTTGACACTAAAAAATATTTTAATTGATCTATACTTTTAGAAAAATGTGGATTTCGGATGTTTTTAAATTATACTTTGAAATATATAAATGCACCAAAGGATTTTATTGCGGTCGTTAAAACTGATAAGAAAAGTTATTTTTATTATTATAGCAATCGACGAAATGAAATAGATAATATTCTAATGTACATATATAAAGTCACGAATATCTCTATCACATATCGATTTATAAAATTAAACGAAGGCTTGAAATGATTTATTTCTTTTTATAATATGTCCTGCAAAACGAATGATAAAAGTTTTTTTCGTTTGTTGTATGTATCAGGTTGCAGAGGCCATAGATTCAATCCCAAAAAGGATTCTTTCAAAAAATGATTTAAAAAAGTTTTATGAATTTGTAATAAGCGGTGTTAATGTCTTCAATTAATAAAAACACAATATTCCTTTGTACTTTATTCCACTTTATGTAAAAGGTTAGGAGTGTCAGGACCGGTTTCACTCATTGCGAGCATTGTCAACTGATAAGAAAAATATATAAACAGTGCTATTTATACAAAATTAAATTGAAGTTGATTTACAAATTACAGTATAAGTGACTCTATAATTACACAAAATTAAAGTGTAACACCTACAATTAAAGAATCATCAAAGATTAGTACATTTTAAGTGGTGACTGATGTTTATTATAAACATAATTTAAATTTTGTATTTTTTTAACAAAGTAAAATTCTACATTACTATAGTAAATAACTTAATGATAGTTTTGTGTTTTTCATGTTGACATTATTAATAACTCGTCTCTTTTTAAAACACGATTAGCAAAAACAAGCGTTATTTAATCCGAAAATGATAGGTTGAACGATTGAATTACAACAATTATCGTTAAACAACGTCTTTCCAGATATTTCATAAGACGTTCACAATCGAGCAATTGAGAAGTGATGTGAGTCAAGTAGTAAAATGGCCAAAGTTTTTGGAGTTATAAGAACAATCACGTCTTTAATTCGGTGTTTTAAAGACATCTGTGTCATCTAAAGACATGTTAGACTTTAACGCATATATTACTTGCAAACACGGCTTATTCCAAAATGGTTAAAAATGAAGCTTGAAATTCATTTTGAAAAACAATATACATTTTAAAAGTATTTTTAGTTTTACATTACTTTGGAATGATATTTTGGATGTTGTCGAGCCATGTTTGAGACTGATTTATAAGAATACTTTATGTTTATCTACTAAATTACATTCATGGTTCATGTTTCAACAACTTTAGTATGAGCCGGGTTTACAAGTAATACCTTCATATAATTCAACCTTTTCTAAAATACCACTTGTGTTACTTTACCTCTCAGGGGCTTATTATGATCGACGTTGGAAGTGGTTATGGTTAAGAAAAAAGCTTTGGCTGTCGACAAGCAAGTTATCACACAAATTTATCTTTCTCTTGGCTAAATTGTGCTTTTTTTGCCGAAACTTTCGCCAGTCAATCAAACGAAATTGTTCAATTCTTTAAAGGCATAAAGAACTCAAAAATTTCAACATCGCGGTTATATTGTTGACGATTTATTTGATTGCAAGTACTTTCCTCAAGCACGTTTTCGGAAATATGAAATACAGTCAGATATCACGCGGGCTTTTTCACGGATATGATTAAGAACGGACTCATTTATGGTTACTAATTATTACGACCCTGTGCGAGTTATTGCTAGGTTATTTATAGTCAATCGTTACGGTCAGCATTGGGCAGCCAATACTCTGACAAGGGGCTCACGTAATCTTGAAGCTATTCGCGGTGTTCCTGGAAAGAAGTGGATTTTCATCACTACTTTTATACAATTATCTAATATATAAAAAATAGTGTTTGTTTGTTCGTATTTTATGCGTTGCCACACCGCTCATCCGATTGCAATAAAACTTTGACAAACTTTTTGCTTGCACTTCCGGGAAGATTATAGGCATAGTAAAATTAAATTACAGTAGGCCTTATATATAAAAATCAATGTTTGTATGTCTGACACACAGTTAATTTTAACAACGTATGCTTGCATTTGCGCGAAGGTTATAGTAAAATTAACTAACAGTTGTGGCGCGTGTGTCGTACCATAAACAATTATAGGCAGCAAATTTTAACTGACTTGGTGCTTGATGAAACTTTAATATCAATGAGCTTGTACTGAGCTTGAACAGATACCAGTTCAAGTTCATCCGTGCGTTGGTATGTCTGAAAATGCCGCAAAGCGAAACCCGTGCCAGTGACAACGCATATGGAAATTTGCAAAATTTGAACGACTTAAATTTAAATTATGATTTGATTTCAACGAGTTATATTTTATTGAAAACAAATTAAATGGTCAGAATTTAAATCATTTTTTTGTCAGAATAAAAATATGAATGGTCAGAATAAAAATATTATACCGTCAGAATATTTTATAACCATTTTGGTTAGGTTAAGTTTTTTTTTAATTTCACTTAAATTATGACCAATGTAATATAAATTCTGACCGGAAAAATGCAAGCCTATTTTATTATTCTTTAACCAGAACTGACTTTTGCTATGTTTGAATTATTATATTTCAAGTGAGCTGGCAATAAAAAACAAAAGAGAAAAAATAGTAAATTCAATGAAATCCTTATTGATATTAAAATATTTGTCACTGCTGTTTTACAAATACACGACGGTAGGTGGAGGGCCGACCAACCTTGCTACATTTCGTAAATAATTGACGTCGTTGATTAAACAAATCTTGATAGACTGCATGTGACAGGCTGGCTTCAAAATTGGACGCTCATTAAATCGAAAAACGCGAGGCGTGAAAAAATAATAATATACCGAGGGAACTAATAAGCAAAACGTGAGACTCAAAAGAGTAGGTAAACACGACATTATGTTTTGGCGTGAAAATTGTTAAAAAGTTCACAAAAAAAAAACAATTCATAATATTCAGAGATAGAAAACTGTTCCGTAAATATTCTAATGTTTGACTGCCGGATAGACACAGGGATATACACATGTGGCGTGATGCAGGGGAGCCGGTAAATTGCTCGAATTACAAATTATTTGAATTGCTTGGTTATTTAAACGATTTTCCACGACTTTTTCTACGAATTTCATTTTTATCTTGTGCGACACTTGCTTAGAGAGTGAAATATAAAAATAATTTTCGTAAGTATTTATTTTAACCGTGTTCGCTCCAAATGCGGAACGTATGATCTTTTAATGGAGTTCATCTCAACAGAAGTGTTTCTACGAGAACTGTTTATTAATTAGTTACTCAAACCGTTTCTATATATTTCCAGAACACATAGAAGACTAGGGCTAAGACAGAACAAATGGAAACAAATTGATTATCTTGTTATTCGAGCAATTTCCATTCGAGCAATTTACCGGGAACCGTGATGCAGGATGCTGATCACATCCTCTGAGATTATCATATCATGAAAAGTAAACGGAAACAATTAATCGAGTATATTTGATCAGCTGGCCACTCCGGCTTAGTAGCTACTACGGCAAACAACCTACTTAACTTTTAATAGGGTAAAAATATCAAGGTATTTCAGTTCTAAAATTATTTATATGTTATATGTTGATAGCTATTTCGGCTTTCGCCGTCGTCAGAACTATGCTTTAAACGAAAACTTACTCAGCTATATATACTGCCTAAGAAGAGATACACAATGCATCATATTATTCACTCTAACATACTAATTCAAATTCTAATTACAATATTGCACTTATTAAATGTGATTTTAGTGTTACAAAGAAAGATAAGCGGTCTGGGTTTTTAAAAAACTTAACTTTTACTAAATTTGCGGTGTCAAAGAGTAGACTACTCACAGTACCTCCGGACGTTTTTATTTTTTTATTCGATTTTTCACACACTGAAGTGCGACCCACCAAGTCTTGGTGAATAATTTCCGGGCCAATCCTAGCACAAAACTGAACAACGCATAACGTTCGTTACGCCAGGGGTAACGCCTGCTGGACACAGATGTATTGCTGTGGCGGGTGGTGGAGAGAATTGTGAGCTGTTATAGAAATAATAAGAGTTGAATTCTTTCTGGAAAAGCATAAGATATATTTAAAGAAATGGAATATTATTTTTTGTATTACTATCACATTTAATAACCAGAACCGGTTTTGTTCATTTTGCAGGTTGTCAACTTATCAAATCAGGTATTGCTCATTATATATAAAAAGTGTTATTTTTTAAAATTAAATATTCTAAATTATAATTTTCTTTACTATTTTGAACAGTCTAATGTCACTGCTTTGAAATAAAAGCTTGTCTTTAAGTTTTCGATGTGTTATTTTTCAGTGTCGATCGTTGACATGTTGATTTTTGGGATGTTTTTGAGACAACATGATAACAAAACGACTTTTTTTTAAAAATTAGAATTGATTTTGTACGAATTTGCATAGTTACTACGTATTAAAAAAAATAAAAAATATTTTCTCTATGAAGAAATCATCAATAAACTGCAGAATTGGTACTTTTTATTTTCATACTGTTGTTTCGGAGCTTCCAAACCTTTCGCCAGCGTCGCTAGTATGACCAATTAACATTTTTACTGTCAATTGTTTTTAAATTTGAGTTGGATGCACATTAACGAATAAAAAAGTTATCCACAGATCTATACACTTAATGTTGCTAACAATGAAAATAAAAGTAATCTGATATTTGAAAAAAAAAATAACGATTTAAAAATAAAATTAAAATGCGCATTTATTATTTATTCGTTTCATGGGTTTTTAAGGCTAATTTAAGGCCCGATGTTAATGATGTTTTAAGCACCATCTCATTAACTTAAAGAAAAGAGAATTCAGCAATATTGTTAAGTAGGTTTTTATATAATGTTTTCATGAATTAGCACTAAAAAATCGTCCATAATTGAGGGGATTATTCGCAAACACGGCTCATTCCAAAGTGGCTAAGAATTTTTAGTTTTACATTATTTTGGAAGAACATTTGTATGTTGTCAAGCCATGTTTGAGACAGATTTTTAAAAATACCTTATGAAATATTTTTATCTACTAAATTACATTCATGGTTCATTTTAATATATAATAAAAATAACTTTGATTATTCCACGTATTGGGTATCAAAATGTGACACGTGTTTCGCTTCTTTCAGAGGCATCCTCAGACAACTACTTTCGCAAATGTTTGCTTAAGTACGAATGTACTTAAATTTGAATCATTCAAATTATGTACACTCCCACAGATTTTGTCACTAACGGGTTTCGCCTTTCGGCATCTTCAGGCGTTCAAGCGCACGGATGAACTTGAACTGACCAAGCACCTTCAGTCGAAATCTTAAATTATACGAATGTACTTACTTTATATTAAAATGAACTTCCACAAAGTTACCGCCGAATCCATCGAAAGTATTCATGGTTCATGGTTCAACAATTTTGGAATGAGCCGGGCTTGAAAATAATAGCCTTAATTGAAGTGCCAAACACGACCAAATCATCATTTTACTGGCGTACACTTAGTTATAAATTTCGAATTCGAAAAAATTAGTTAAAAAATCTTTTATTATTTTTAAAATAAATTAAGAGTAAATTAGATCACAGGATTTAAATAAGCTGACTAAATGTTATTCAGTATTTTGCATGGAATGTAAGCGCTTAACTTTTAATAAGTTAATGTTTAATATCAGGGTTTTTTGTAATTGATTTGCACTAAAATTTCGTTGAAAAGTATTCCAACAAACATGGCTCTCCTAAAAAATGAAGATAACGTGTCTTGGCCATGCTTGATACTGGACGTCTCAATTATATTAAAATGTAATTAACGAACCATCTAGAGGTTTATATTAGGCATGGCCAGTTTGTTTAATTGATCTTGGTCCATGATTTAATTTCACTATTTGCAATGCTCTCTTAAAAGTAAAAACACTTAGAATCGAGTGATTTATTTTGAAATTTCAATACACTCATCAAGCTGTGTTAAAATTGAGGTCCCTGGGGTATCGTTAAGTCCGGGGGGTTAAAAAACACTTTCTGTTCACCTCTGATATATACTGATACAATAACGCAATAATTTTTAAATTGACCCTCCATCGCTGTGAATACAATTCACGTCCAAAATGAAAATTATGCTTTGTTAAAATATCTAATCATAGTAGCTGACTTGTCTTAAATTTGCGCAGGCTTAAATATTAAACATTGCTCGGGTGAAGCATCCCTTTAGTCAATATAAAATATAGTAGAAAGAGTGCCTGCAAAGTACACGCGTATACACGCCGCACCCTCTGGCGTGATATCATTATATTAAAAATCAACCCTACCTGGATTATGGCTAGTGGTGGTTCAGCGGCGCCACAGAACCATTCAACATTTTTTTTTTTTAATAATGAATCAACAAGTATACTTTGGTTTATTTGATTTGCTATTTTTTTTATTGAATTCAAATTGATTTTCAAGAATCTTTTTAAGAAATAAATATAATTTGTCAATTCCTCAATTTAGGACAAGGTATTCTTTATATGAACATTGTACATATTACATATTCTTCCAACCAAAAAGTAATAATTTCTACTTCTCTCTGATCGCGTCTTCAAAAATATTTATATATAAACTAGTTTTTTCTTATATTATAAATATATGTGCACCGCGTCACTCTGGTTGAGATGCACTGATCAAAGCTATAGAAGTGAGTGTTATGTTCATTTTCTTCTAACGATTTGATCCTGAAATCGAAGCACAGCGACAGTAAAAATAAGATAACTTCGTCATTTCTCAGAAAAAATGGTTAAAGTAATTTAACTGTTGTTGAAAAGCTTTAACAGTCGTCAATATACTCAATATTTGGAATGGAAATGGTTGAAAATGCAAGTTTTCTAAAAATAAAAAGAGGAAATATTTTTTCTAAAATTGATCCCAACGAGGAGCATATGGCCTCCCAATGGAGGTATCTTAACAGAATTTTTTTTTCTACCAGGATTGTTTTTTATTCAGTTGTTCGAGCTGTCTTTTTCGAAGATAGTAGGGGATAAAAGGATAACAGAACTAGTGGTTAACAAATCACACTCGTAACTGCTCGTTTTACGAGGAATAGAAGGATATAACGAAATTTTTAGACATAAGAAGCATACATGCCTTCGAACAAAAATCGATTGAAAAAATGTTTAGTACTGGGAATCGAGCCCGTGAGATTCTTCGCGGACGTTGACCGCTGCACCACGGGCCAGAATAATATTATTAAAAACAAGTCAAATAGCGGCAACAATTAAATTATATAATAAAAAAAACACTGATTTAATTTCACGCAGAGGTACGCCACTGTATAGACAGTGGGTGCCCACTAATTTCCCCAAGTAAGTACTTACACACATATGACCTCGAGGGGCACTACTCATTTGTTTTTACAATTTTCTAGGGGTTGTTTCAACATTCCTCTGTACAAATACAGTTTCTTTTTAAAAATATTTAACAGGTTTTTTAATCGACTACTTTGTGGGAAAGTGTATTACGAATGTCACACATACATTCATTTTACCGGTAGATACCTTCCACAAAAAACAGGTAAAAAATTGAATATTAGTTCGCTGAATTTCAAAAACCGTGTAATTTGAAAAAAGAAAAATATTTTATGGTATTAATAAAAATACAATATTCCACATTATTTAAAAGGTCAAGACCAGTTTCGCTCATTGCGAGCATTATAAACTGATAAGAAATATAATTAAACAGAGATATTTATACAAAAATAAATTGAAAAGAAAAGGTGTAAACAACAATTGACATTGAAAAGAAGTTACAAAATACAATATAAGTAATTCTATAATTCGACAAAGTTAAAATGCTTAACACCTCTAACATATAATTAAAAAATCATCAAATATGAATAAATTTCAAGTGGTGACTGAAATTCTAGAAATCAGTATATTTAAATTCTTACCTGATTCAGATTTGTTAAATGATCAAATTATTTTTGTTCCCATTTATTTTATCCATTGCATTAACCTATGCTAACTATTCTTTTATATTATTTTATAGGAATAAATCACAAAAGAATATTGTGTTTTTATTAATACAATGTCTTTCCACCAAGTATTGACAGTGAGCACCCTAAAAGTGAACATTGTATGAGATAGAAAATCTTTTAAAAAAAGTTGGTTGGTTCAAGTTCATCCGTGCACTTGAACGCTTGAAGACGCCGAAAGGCAAAACCCGGGTCTTTAGTGACAAAACTTGTGTAAATGTACATAATTTGAACGATTTAAATTTACCATCGCTTAAGTTTCAAAATGTCGAATAATATCTACAAAATAACGCACGGTTTATTGCTATCCAAAACAACTTCATGATAAAAAAACATTATTGCCAAAATCTTGTAGTAAAATGTAATTTTGCCATTATTTCCGTGACATTGTAGTTATGTAAAAACTTTAGTTTGATTTTAAAGCTTTCGCAGGTGCACCTATAAATAAACCAGTTTGTATCGGCTTGCACAATCGATTCGCGGAATAATTTTCTTGTGTATATATTTTTAGGGGGTAAATACGCAATAAGCACGCATATCTTATCATTTTGTGCGAGGTCGTGGTATCTAAAAATAAATGTTTTCATTATACTAAGATTGAATTATAAAGCGAATGGATTCAATCGAAGGGTAAGTAGGTTATCTGCCATAAATTGCGCTGGGGTGTGCTCAAATAATATACTTACTGCACCAGCGTATCTTAATTTTAAATTTTACTTATTTAGACAATGTTTTTAGCAAACGAAAATGAAATATCAACATTTTCAGAAAAAAAACACATACACGCCCAAAATTATGACATCGCAATTCGCAATGAATATTTAAACAATCCTTAGGTTTTTCCAATAGCAGAATGGTACATATACTTTTATATAGTATCAAATGACATTTGGTTTAGTTGCAAAAAACACCGCCAGAGCGCTATTATTATAGACAACCTACATAGTTGCTGCTATCCATCTACCTTGCTGAATGCATGAAATAAGCAAAAGATTTTATGCCAAATTCACGCAGTCCCGTTACCTATTTCACGCATTCGGCAAAATCTCTGCCGACTGCGTGAAATAGGCAATTTCAACGATTCGGCGTAACACATTTAAGAAATTAAGTTTTGGATTGTTCACCTTACTGAGAATTGAACCCAAAAACGCATGACCGTTAGTACAAAACTCTTTTCAACTAGACAGCAGTGATATGGTATTTAATAGTCGCTTTGTATTCGCTTTGATTTCGTCCACGTAAGACATGAATGTCCAACCGGTAGATCGCGTTCTACCGGTCGATCTCAAAGCAAAATTTGGTCGATCCCGAAAGCTTCCGTGAATTTCGAAAAAATATATACTTAAAAATACTAACTATTTTGTAAGCACATACCTATCTAATGATATGTATTTCGCATTTAAAATAATAATTTATAAGTTTGGGGAAGGGAAAGCACACTACTAAATAAAATGTCTTATAAGAATCGTGCTAGAAGTCGATCGCGAGAAAACTTAAGATTGAAATGTCGATCCCATGCCAAAAAACGTTGGACACCCTTGACGTAAGACGTACAGTTACTGTATGTCTTACGTGGACGAAATAAAAGCGAATGCAAAGCAACTCGGTGCGACACGAAAATATCAAATGGTCTCCGCTACTATAGTGTCCACGTGACAAAACGCACTAAGTTTGTTTGACATTTTGATTCACTTAAAACCGTATTTCAATTGCGTTTGCAGTGAGCTCACCCAGGTAAGACGAAAGTGTAAAAGTAATGACCAATGCTTTTTTGAAAAAAAAGGTGCCGGAACTCAAATTTTTGTCAAGCTTTTTATCTAATTCATGTCCGTTTTCAATGTGAAGTATATGGTTTTCTAATGGAGGTATCTCATCAGAGTTTTTTTTAAAACAACTAATTGTTAGTCAGTTTCTCATCCTACTTTTTTTAAAAGAGAGTAATGATAGAAAGATATAACTGGTACAGGATTAATAGTTAACTAATCCCTTTCACTTTGTCCTGTTGATCTTAGAATTGGAAGATTCGGAGGATAGATCACAAATACCAAAGCCTTCGAACAAAAATCGATTATGTAGATCTAATATTGTAGATCATTACTTTTCCGCTAGATCATGATTTAAAAAAATGTTTTCAAACGTCTTCAAAAGAAAATAAAAATAAAATTTTGCGAATATTAATTTAAAACATTAAAAATGTCGATAAACAAGATGCCGGAACGCCGTTCCACCACGTTACATGCGAAAAAAAGCACTAGTAGTAACTGTTAATTTCTTAGTTTCATGAAAAAATACATCTAATATTATAAACATACATTGTTTATTATACGTAACTCAAAAATATTTTTATATTCTATCAAATATTTGTGAGGAAAATTTGTTGAATTAGAAAAAGGACACGAGGGAAACGCGAAAAATGAACATCATTCATTATAATGCCTTTCCACCAAGTATTAATAGTGAACACCTAAAAATGATTTGTACTAAGGCTACTCTAGAACAGGGTTTCCCAAACTTATTCTGGGATGGAAGACTTTGAAAACCCTGAAATTTTAACGGAACACTTGACTTATTCTTTATGTTGGGTAATTCATAATAATATAAATATGTTAATAAACACTTGTTATATTTAAATGGTGTGGTGTCAAGTATGTTTCTGCACTTTGACTTCGTAGTAGCATAGAAAGGAAATCCTGCTTTGCATAAATAGGTTGTATAAAATGGAAGTAAAATAGTAATAACTTGTTTTGAAATATTGGGTGATCCTTTTGACAAAATCGCAGAACACATATTCAGGTTCTGTGGAACACCAGTGTTCCGCGGAACATAGTTTGGGAAACCATGCTCTAGAATGTGGTCGTAAACAATAATAAAAACACCGCAAACAAAAACTATGCCAAGTGGGTAGCGGTTCGTATAGGTAGCGAAAAACGAACGAGAAAAAGAGAACGCTATTCAATATTTAAGAGCGATTTACATTTGAAGCGGTCAATCTAACCGCGCGAGTCAACCAAGTTTATTGCACTTGGTCACGGAACTGAGTTTATCTCGCATGCACTCAAATCGAAAAGAAATACACTTTGCATTTTAAATTTGATTATGCTCGCTGATAAGGTATGTATTGTCGAGCCGTGGAGATATTGTTGGTATCGAAAATGAAAATCGATCACGTCTGTTGCTTTCAGCAATGCAACATTACTGAAAGACCATCGATAATCTGTTCCATATTATATGATGTCACAACGTCTTATAAAACGATGAATACATAGTACACAAACAGAATACACAATATAATACACTATTTTCCCCAGTCTTTCATTATATTCAGGGCTGGGAAGACGCGAAAAAACACCGCGACTGTTGTATCTCTTACTACAAATACGTCTCCGATTTAAAAAAGTTTAATATATATTTTTATATGTATATACGAAATGCATATTTTTTTCAAATTTTATAAATTTATAAAAAATAGTAGACTGTTTATTTTTTTACTCTAACTTAGCATTATAGCCGTGCAGTATTGTATTTTTTTTATTTACTTATACAATCTTGTATTCCTCAGTGTTTAATTGTGTCGGGTCTAGGGGTGAGCTGGAGAGGGCTCGGAGGGACTCGCGCGTGCCCCTTGTTAAATTGTACTAAGACCGGGAAGCCCCTTGTTATTTTAAGAGAAAACAATATTCTCAGATCAAATAAGTATATAACTTCAATTTCTGACTTATATATTATCTAAGACAGCTTCAGTATATGTATAAAGTAGTGCATTTTTAGCGATTTAGATCGATAAGTTTACGGTAAATTGTATATTGTCATATATTATAAGTGTATTAAGTAACAATCTATTGGTTATTTAAGTATTGCATATAATTGTATAGGATTGATAAAAATTCACTCCTTTTTCAGAACACCGAGAATTGCTTTGAGATTAAACGAGCCCCTGGTCAATTCCGTGGCGCAGCGGTCAAAGTCGTTGGCTGCCGAGATATACCCCTGTAAGAGCAGCATTATGTAAAATGTCTGAAATGATGTCTAAAAGATTTCTTCTCCACCTTTCCAATCCTAAAATAACTAGAAAAAGCGAGATCGATTAGTTAACCTCTAATTGTTTCCTAGTTATATATCTTTATACTTAATAAAAATATTACCATACATTATAAAATGATTTAAAATATGTGAAGCATCATATAAAAACACTTCCTTATAACAAATATTACATATTGTTTGCAAAAATATAAAAATATTATGGCACGCATTTGTTGGATTGGCCTGCTCAGACCTTGAATTTTCCACGCAGCTTGAATTGATTTTATAGGTATATTCGTTCACTGCGACCAATTTTAGTTTAGTGCGTACGGTACCCTCTGAGTGTCTCCACCAAAATTGGTGCAGATGCGCGGCGTGCTGTTGATGTGTAAGCATAGTGATTAGCATGTTTTAACTTTTCCGGTTCTAAGCTCAAGAAATGCGACCCCAATACCCACATTTTCTTAAATATCTATTTTAATACGGGTGATACAATGTTTATAATTAAGGTATTCTTATATAAATACGCGATAACGCGATAATGCGATAACGAGATAAGCGCCCGCTTATCAGCGATCGTTCGTAAGATAACTGGGCTGAACGCGTCAGTTGCAAATTCATATTTGTACTGGAATGACGTCTTTTTTACGTGCAACTTAAAATATGATTATTTATTAAAAAACCACGGATTTTTATAAAAAAAAGTATGAGAAATGATGCAGAGAGATATTTTAAAGCCATTAGTTTTTTTTTTTTTTTGAAATTCATAAGAATAAGGCCAATAATGCGGAAACCACTGGGGTCCCTAAATGAACCCCATCGGCAGAGAAGTATTTTTCTAGTCTCCGAGCCGCGAGAGTTAAAATCACTAGCTTTACAATAAGACTTCACTGCGAATCGTAGATCGCATTACCTTAACAGCTCGGTAAGAAGCATATCGAGTTGAAAATAGTTCATTCATTCGGATTTGTCAAGCAAAGTTTTAATGACGTAATCGCTCGATGTAAGTGAGCTTTTGTTTGTAAGTCAAATACGAGTAGTCTTGATTTTATTGTAAATACGAGCTTTCCTACCCAGTTTCCCCCGGAACTAACTTTGGGAAACAGTCATGTCTGTTTTTTTCCCTCAATCCTAATTCGGTGTTAAATTTTTGATGTCAGGCATCACAAAGTTACGGCACCTCTCAGTTTTCTTTTCTTCATACTTTTTTTCTTTTTTTTAACCATGTCTGCTCCCAATGTGGATCATATGGACTCCTAATGGAGTTTATCTCAACAGAAGTGTTTCTACGAGAACTGCTTATTACCCAGTTGCTCAACCTCTCTTTTTCCAAAGAGAGTAGGAATATAAGGATAGGGCTAGGACAGGACTAGTGGTTAGCTGATCGCTCTCGATACACCCCGTTCATAGGATATGATCGGTGGGAGGGGGGAATTCAAGAAATCACATACATTCATGTCTTCGAACAGAAATTCATAAATCGATTGAAAAATCAATTTATAAAACTGTCCGTACTGGGATTCGAACCCGTGACCTCCGTAACCGAAGCCAACGACGTTGACCACTTGACCACACAGGTGGCAAAATCTAATATATCTAATATATAAAACTGAATGTTTGTTTGTTCGTACTTTATGCGTTGCCACACCACTCATCCGATTGCAATTCAACTTTTTGCTTGCACTTCCGGAAAGGTTATAGGCATAGTAAAATTAGCTAACAGTAGGTCTTAAACATAACAATCAAAGTTTGTATATCTGCCATAAAGTTCATTTTGACAACGTTTGCTTGCACTTGCGCGAAGGTTTAGTGCAATTAACTTACAGTAGGTGGCGTGTGTGTCGTACCATAGACAATTGACAGCAAATGTCCAACGTAAAACAGATAAAGAAAACATGCACTTCAATAAACACAATTAAAACAATTTCTTTCTTTGAGTGGCATTGCAACGCTTGCCGGGAACCGGCTAGTTAACAATAAAATTGGCTTAAAAGAAAGATGCTTATAAATTAGACGTATTATCAGGGACGTCCCGAGAGCACAGGCTAGTAGGCAATCGTCTAGGGGCGGTAAGTCCTAGGGAGCGGCAAATGATCACAGAATATTTTTTCAAATTAATAAATATTTTTGACAGCCGAATTTAGCTTAGAATAATTTATACCATGCCTCAAATGTATTTGATAAAAAGTGCTGAAAAGTACCTTTTCAATGGTAATAATATAATGACCAATGGGTATAAAGTTTTTGAGTATGTAGATTGGTAGAGGATGTGAGTTTATATATGTATATATATAAATGAATAAAAGCACAATATTCTTTTGTACTTCATTCCACTTTATTTAATAGGTCAGAACAAGTTTCTCTCATTGCGAGCATTGTCAACTGATGATGATCAGTTGACATTGCCAATTGACGAAACCAGTCCTGACCTATTAAATAAAGTGAAATGAAATACAAAGGAATATTGTGTTTTTATTAATACAATGCCTTTCCACCAAGTATTGACAGTGAACACCCTAAAAGTGATATATATATATATATATGTTTTCCTAGAAGAGTGAGAAATAATAATGTAATTTCCAAATTTTTAGTTCGAAATATAGAAAGGGCGCTATTTTAAATTCTGTTTAGAGGCGGCACATGACCTAAGAACGTCACTGCGTATTATAAATTTATTATTGAAAGTAATTTAATTGAAGTAATAATAAAGTTTATTTTGGTGATTTACAGCATTTGGGATTACCCGTGCTGGTATCGTGACTAATTCAAAGCATTTTTTTTCTCTCCACTGTCCGGACTCACGCTAATGTAATTAAATGTTCTGCGTTGACGTTAAAAAGCGGCGGAATTACTTTACGCAATCGTCTGCGGGGGATCGAAGGTGGCTCTTTGTGTAAATTCTAATTGCCCTGTAAGACAAGTTCAGCGAATTCCCCGGAAACATCTGTCAAACGCGATAATTTCGTATCGCCAGAGGGAGGAAATACAATTAGCCGACCACAAACAAAAGAATTAGTCGTCTGCTTGTTGTCTATGAATAAATATAATTTTGATACGGTCTTGGATAACTCAAAAAATATTCAATTGTTTTGCTATTAGAAAGTGACTTTCGCCACATTTAAAATCGTGAAAAATGAGCGACTCGAATTTTTTTTGAAAAATATATTTACTGAACAAAATGTCGTCACTTCATGCTTGACTGACTAAAGATGATCTGATGCTATAGATATATAAAAGTTAAAATGAAATTATTGAAAAATTTCCTCAGAGTCGGAGTCGTTCATTATTTTAAAGCTGGAGTCGGAGTCGTCTTTTTTACACGACTCCACAGCCTTGGTAAAAATAGCAACGTATTTAGTTATTAGTTTTAGCGATGGCGAAAGACGAAATAGCTATCAAATAATAAATATAAAAACTATAGAACTAAATATGTTGATATTTTTACCCAATTATAATGGAGTTCAACCAAATAAATACCGAGTCAATCAACAAGTTAATTTGTATTATAAGAGTTCTCGAACATAATAATATTAATTGTATTTTTGTTACTTGTTTAAAATAAAAATATTTTTCACATTATGACATTCAAAAAACGTGTAAAACATATAAAATGTATTTATAATATGATACATGTTGCAGTTCACTATACTCGGTTTATCGATTTTCCCTCACTATGCGGACTTTTCGTGACAGAACTTCCAACTATTTGTTTTGCCGGCCTCTTATTAAATACATATTTTTATAATCTACTTTATTTAAAGAAATAGTAATATAATAAAGAAATGAAACTGATATTACATTTTATCCAAGTATATTTAAATATGGCATATTTTTTTCTGTTAAGGCGAGCAATAATGTCTAAAAAATCGTGCATTGAGTTAATTATTTTTTCATAGAAAACGTCACTAATTAAAAAAAATATATGTACACGCACTGTTTTTTTGTTATATAAGAAACACTAAGAAAGCATACTATAAAAAATATCTTTGTTTGTTAGCTTTGCAATTATGAATCAAAGATTATAAAGTAATTTCATTTCTCAAAACAAACATACTAATAAAACAATAATTTTGATTTTCTTTCCACCTGATTCTGATATAACTGTACTTTTGTTTAAAAACTCTTATACAATATTGTCGATGGATTCGGTTGTAACGGTTTGACAGTTAATTTAAAATGTAAAATTGACTTTGATATATTTGTTAATCCATAGGTTGTGTAAGAATTTTTGAAACGTGTTTCGTCGCATTGTGAAGCATCTTAAGACAAACTACTTCTCTACGTCCCTACTTCCCTTCGTCAGCAGTGACGAGAAAACCCCAAACTCTCAATTTCGCAATTTATGTGTTGTATATTAATGTATATTTAAGAATGCATTTCACATTTGTCGTAAATAATCATACGATAGTTGGTATAAATACGCAAAACACGGGAGATAATTTGTAGCGCAACTTGTGGAATTACACATTATCAAATTTTATTTTATACCAATTAATACGTATCATTTTGTGATTTTAAAAATAATACAAATAAAACCACAGTGGGAAGTCCAGAGACCCAAGTCTTAAAAAAAACATTGAAGGTCACATACATTTCCACCTTATAGTGTAAAAATTAGGGCATTTGATCTCGCACCCTTTTTATAAACCCGAGATTCCGGGATTCCAATCATTCACCATAATACCATGCCACAATTGCTTGAGATCCTTGCCGAAAAAAGTGGGTTATTAAGAAGTTACAGAATTTTTGTAAACTCGAAGTGACGACTTGACAGATTCCACAGTTATTCAGAAGTCAGAGACATTTTGTCAGCTCCTTCCTCTGAAAAAATACGAATTGACAGTTTCCACAATTATTCAAAAGTTTGAGACCTTTTTAGCTTCATCTTTTGCAAACGTTATGTCTGCCAGTGAGCCCAGCCTAGCATTTTTTACGTACTATAGTGAATACAGAAATCTAGAGAACACGGGATCGTAAAATTGGTCGGGATCCATGATATCTGTATTAGAGGCCCTAGAACGAATTTGGTCTTTTATCTATAGACATAGTAATTGTAGTTTTTGATCCATAAAACAATTTAAATACACCACTTTAAGACAATGGATTTTTAAAAAATCATTCCAAGTAGTAAAACTATAGTTGTTGCCTTACATGTTCTATTAAAAAAACAGCTAGAGATATTCTTGCAAGTCATGCTTATTTGTGGTCGAATGGCCAACATCGTCGCCTTCGGTTACGGAGGTCACGGGTTCGAATCCCAGTACGGACAGTTTTATAAATTGATTTTTCAATCGATTTATGAATTTCTGTCCGAAGGCATGGATGTATGTGATGTCTTGAATTCCCCATCCCATCCTATCCTATGAATGATGTGTATGAAGAGCGACTAGTTAATCACTAATCCTGTCCTAGCCCTATCCTTATATTCCCACTCTCTTTGGAAAAAGAGATTAATTTTTTATCAGAATAATATTATTATCGAATAATATTATTATCCGTCATATTGGTAACACCTGTCAGGTATTTGATTGATAACAGTGCGCAATAAATGATGTGGAAATATGGCAGATGGCTGATGCATGTCGCACATATAAATGCAATCGTATATTTATACCCACTTGTGTATTATATATTATTATACATTTCCCGTCACAAACATGCACTCTGTATCCTTTATGTTGCATTATATTCGTCAATAAAAGTCTGTTCGATAATTTTATACTTCAATTTAAATAAATGAAAATATTTGGTAAAAACAGCTAATGAAAATGCTTCAAATATTTCACTGTTGAAAGATCACACAAGATAAACACATGTAAACAAATTTTAATTTTGTGTTATTTTAGAATCACTTATAATGTAATTGGTAATTTCTTTGCAATACCAGTTGCTTATAACTTTACATTTTTGTATAAATAGCATTGTTAAATTACATCAGTTGACAATGCTCGCAACGAACGAAACCGGTCCTGACCAATTAAATAAAGTGGAATGAAGCACAAAGGAATACTGTGTTTTTAATTAATATAATGCCTTTCCACCAAGTATTGACAGCGAACACCCTAAAAGTGATCAAGATAATCTTGATGAGAATTTTTTGTAAGTCACTCGAGATTAGGGTCACGGAGCCTTTTTGAGATCCCGGGATTGAACACTCAACACGAAATCTTGTATTAATTGGGACTTAGATTTGCCCAAAATGATAGCGTGACTCTTTTTAGCTCTTCCGAGAATTCTCAAAACCCAGGAATTTACCGATTTGCCTAAAATGTCAGCGAGACTCGTTTTTTTTTAAGCTCTTCCGAGACTTTCAAAAACCCAAAATCCTATGAATTAACGGATTTGCTAAAGATATATCAATCCGGAAATTCCGAGATTGGTATGCTCACAATCCCGGGATTTTGGGATCACAAAATTGGACGAGATCCCGGGATTGGAAAGCCTACTCAAGTTTACCTCGAGAAAAATTGACATTGTGTGCACTCACGTCATAAGTCTGTAATTTAATTGAAAACATAAAATAATGGTTTGTACTAGTTCCACTTTTATTTGATACGATCAAGACAGGTTTCGCCCATGACAAGCATTTTCAATTGATAAGAGCATATTAGAGTGTTATTTATTCAATATTGTATTTTCTTATCAGTTGATAATGCTCATCATTAACGAAATTGGTCCTGATTATATTAAATAAAAGTGAAATTAGTAGGAATAAATATTTTTTTATTATATATAATACCTTTCCACCAAGTAAATATTGACAGTGGGCACTAGAGTATCCAATCCCGGAGCCTTTTTATGATCCTGGGATTGACTAATTTTCAATACCAGATTTATTTTTTTACCTCATCGAGTAATTTGAAAATCTCAAATCCATATAAATTTTCCCCAAAATATTAACCTAACTCGTTTTTAGCTCTTCCAAATCCAAAATCCTTGAAATTTTCGGGATTTTCTCAAAAATTCTTAATCCCGAAATTGGACGGGATCTCGTGATTGGAAACCCTAGTGGGCACCCTAAAAGTGATCTAAAATTTTATTTGAAAAAAGTTTAAATTTGTCATTGATCTGAGCGGGAATTGAGCCCAGCTTCGTCTGATCGGTAAAGCAACAAACTCCAACCAACTAGACCACAGCGGGCGACTGTATTAATAAATATAACTTAAGTTTCAAAGTTTAAACTAATATCCTAACTCTTGCATATAAATGCGATATCCTTAACCTTTGCGATAGATATATGTCCACCTAATGTCTTGTTCTGTGAGTCCAGGATCGGAATATAAAGGACGTGCTGTACATATATCATTTCAATTATATTATAAAAGGGGACACCATTTCCTAAAGCGAACTGATAGCTAGCTGTGAAATACATATATTATAAATAAATATTAGAAAACGTACCCATGAAATCGGCGGATACCTAGGGAAAGGTCCGATGTCCTTCGTGGCTATATTACTCGGCAGCTCATTTTTAAATCCTCGTCGAATCCTCTCTTTTCTCCTGAGCTGCCGCTTCGAATTGATCATCAACGCTGCCTGCATAATGGCTGCTAATCCCGATGTCATGTGATATCAAAAAAACAAGATGGCAGCCATCCAAGTTGCCGCCGATTTTCTCATCGAAGGCCTCCGCGTTTAGTATTGGATTTCACACCCAAATAAAAATACATAACTCTCGTATTGTCTGGTTATTTACATTTAAAAAAATGTATTTGTGATTGTCGAATTTCATTATTATTTTTGAATAAAGAACGCTGCGGCGGCCATTTTATAATGGAACGTGTTTAAAATGGCCACTCGCGAGCGTATATTTTAGTCTATGGTTTTTTAAATTGTCGAATACGAATAAAAATCTATCGTTTTTTGCTTCGCAAACAGCGACATTGTAAAGGTTTTTTTGTTAATATATAATATTGAAGACATAATAATTATATTTTTTGTTTAATTTCTTAATATATTCGCAGCTAATTTATTATATTTACTACTTGGAAGCATTAGTATTAACATATAACACAAAACAAAATCACAAAAAGAACGTCTTTTGCGTAAAATCCTGCTAAGTTTCATTATTAAGGTAAATGTGTTTTCTTCTCGATTTAAAAACGGCCAACCAGTTTTCGTCTTTTTTCTTCATCTTAAAACACTTTACACACTTTCGAAAAGAAATTTTAAACTGAGGTACACTTTGGACCGCTGCGTAGATTTATTTTGGATTAAATAAATTTTGGTCCACATTTTAAATGTTTTCAATGTTGTTATTTTTTGGTCGTATCAACTAAAACAATTGGCAGTAATTTGACATTAAAAATAAAGTACTGCTGTGTAAAATGGTTTTCTGAACGTGGCAATGGTAAACATTTATGATTCCTGTAACAGTCTATTAAATTAAAGCTTGACCGGATAGACACAGGAACATGCGCATGTGGCGTGATGCAGGACGCTGATCACATCATCTCAGATTATCATCTCATGAATAATGAACGGGAACAATTAATAGAGTCGACCAGCCGTCGGACCCACCGGCCACGCCGACTTGGTATCTAAGAAGACAAACTACTTAGCACTCAGTAAATTTGCATTTAAATAAATATAAGAATGAATGTTTGTTTGCTCGTACTTGATGCGTTGCCACACCGCTCATCCGATTGCAATAAAACTTTAACAACATTTTTGCTTGCACTTCCGAGAAGGTTATATGCAAAGTAAAATTAACTTCACCTGCCGCCTGTGTGGTCGAGTGGTCAACATCGTTGGCTACCGCTGCGGAGGGCACGGGTTCAAATCCCAGTACGGGCAGTTTTATAAATAAATTTTTCAATCGATTTATGAATTTCTGTTCTAGAGCATGGATGTATGTGATGTCTTGAACTCCCCCCTCCCACCCATCCTATTCTATAAACGGAGCGTATTGAGAGCGATTAGCTAACCACTAGTCCTGTCCTAGCACTTTCCTTCTATTCCTACTCTCTTTGAAAAAAGAGAGGTTGAGAAACTGAGTAACAAGTAGTTTTCGTAGAAACACTTTTGTTGAGATAAACTCCATTAGGGGTCCATATGATCCATATTGGGAGCGGACATGGTATAAAAAAATTAACTCACAGTATGTCTTATGTATAAAAATCAATGTTTGTATGTCTGCCGTACAGTTCATTTTGACAATGTATGCTTGCACTTGCGAGACGGTTATAGTACAATTAACTTACAATAGGTGACGCGTGTGTTGTACCATAGACAATCGGCAGCAAACGTCAAACATACAGAAAAAGAGGGAACCGGCTATTATACTAATAATTAATACCTCCGTTGGAGAGGATTGTTTTGTTTAAATAAAAGGGTGACAGCTTTTAATCTAGTTTGGTATACGAATCTACATAGATAATATGTGCCATCGTATTTTTTTTCAATTATTTCATCACAAGTAAATGTAAATACCCTTTTTAATGCCAGTCGATTTCAGCAAGTTTTTTTTCAAAAAAGTGTCAGAAAACCCACGGTTGCTTACACAGCTAATTATAAAAAGCGATAGTGGCTAATACTCGCTTATCAATGTTACTCGTGCAGTGAAAAATAGTTGAGCGCTTCAAGGTAACCACAAAGGGTGACATAATTCTTAAGCTGAAACCCAAGCTTTATTTGCTACTTACTAATCATTTTATCATATCGTAGAGCAGGGGTCACCAAACATTTTGAGAAGCGGGCTGGATTGAACTTTTTAAGAACTAAGGGGCCGGACGATAAATAAATTCTTATTGGAACTCAATCAAAATATTATTTCATTTTATGTGGTTACATAATAATTTGAATTTAAACAAATTTTTTCCCTTCTTGGAATTTCAATAAATGAGAATTTTCGAGAAATTTTTGAGTAAAAGAACATCTGGTCGTCTAGCTTCTAATTTCTATCCAACTTCCTTCACTTTGAGTCCACTACCAGATAGTTGTATGACAATTGATGATTTGAAATAAATAGTTGTCGTGAATTCACAACTACATAAATCGTGAAAAATTATATTTCTTATATGAATAATTTCTATGCAAAAATTCAGAACTTTTCGCGGGCCGGATGAAAATCTTCGGCGGGCCGTAGTTTGGTGACCGCTGTCATAGAGACAAAAATAATAGTGAAAAACTACCATAACCAACAATATTCCTACGCTCAGTTATGCTGAAGAAAGCTTAAGCAAGCTTTCAAGAGGCATACTTTGGGTTGAATTAAATGATATTGAATTACTTAAAAAATCATTATGAAACTATAGTTATATTCAGGGGTGAGCAGAAGGGGATTCGGACTTGAATTTCACTTAGGCCGGCAAGCCCTTTGTTATCTCAAGAGAAAGCTAAATTCTCATATCAAATTAGTATATAACTGCAATTTCTAGTTTATATATTATCTATGACAGTTTCAGTATACACAATAGTACATTTTTAGCTATTTACATTGATAAGTTGACGGTAAATTGCATATTATTACATGGTTTGAGTGTATTAAGTAGAAATCGATTGCTTATTTAAGTATTGCATATAATTGCATAGGAGCGATTAGAAAATTCACTCCTACCTCAGAACACTCAGAATTGCTTCGTGATTAAGCGAGCCCCTTGTTAAAATATTGGCAGCCCACCGCTGGTTATATTGTAGTCCAAATCAATAAATACATCGCATCTCAGTTGAAGTGGAGTTATAATTAAAAAGCACTATTTTGAATTAAGTATTCAGAAGTAATTGCAAAAGTTCTCCATTTGCTAGGAAAAAATAATTATTTTAATATAGCTTTTACAAAATAACATCACGAAATTTTTCTGTATGTAGTTTTTTTTTACAACGAACCGAAGTATAATATAAATACATATTTATATGTACTTGGCACTAGATCTAAAGAGAATTATCTTATAATTATATTACTTCGACAGTTCGATATTAGGTTTTCAGTGTTTTGAGAAACAAAAAAAGATGCTGAAATGAGAATTTTGGACACAAAAAATACTAGAGTATATTAATATCGACTTTAAAAAGGAAAAAGAATGTAACCCACACATAGCAAATTTTACAGGAGGCACAAAAACGTGTTTTGATGATTTTGGGCCACATGCAAATCATGAAATATACATAACCTTGAAGTGCACGGAGACTTCTAAGCTGGTGTTTAATTGACATAATCTAATATTAATTAAATAAATTATCCAGGAAAAACCTTTATTTCAAGTCTTTTTTCTTGGTTTCAATTTTCACAAGCTCATCTTTTTTCAAACTTAAAGCTAAATTTAGAAACTAATTCGGCATTTGCAGCTTACATTCTTTTGATAAAACGTGTATCAAGTTTGATACATGCGATTATTGAAAAAAACTGTGGGTTACGTCCTTTTTCCTTTCCACAGTCGATACTTTTTAAATATGTATTGTGTTCTTATCCACTGTATGCACAGGCATTTTTTTGAATAATAATATCATTAGTCATGATTAATGATATATGATGTGTAGTGGCATGGCTACATTTTTCGGCTTTAAGGCAACCGGCTGTTGAAATTTTGTAGTGATCTAAGTCGAACGCATATGGTTTTTGAAATATTAAATAAAGACATAACTTTATAAATATTCATTAGCCAAATTTGTTTAAAAACAATATGTTTATATTCATATTGATATTATGAATTATTTTTCCACTTTACTCATCACCGCTTTTTCTTCCAGTTATTTGTTAGTTATATTATTATTTTTTTCATCAATTTTTCGATGAACACTAAACTGTTTTAAAATTTGTTTATGGCAGATTGAAAACTTTCAAAACCGTGAAACAATATATGCAATAGTCTACACTCTACAACGACAGCTATAATGAAGTGTCTAAAAAAAAGTTAACGTACTCTATTTTTTTAAAGTTTAAAAGTAAATTTGAATCGTTCAAATTATGTACATTTTCACAGATTTTGTCACTATCGACCCGGATTTTGCCTTTCGGAATCTTCAGGCGTTCAAGTGCACGGATGAACTTGAACTGACGCTCAGTAAATGAATGGTTCGTCCTTATATAATAAATAAATGTATCATTGAGTTTAAAGCTATTGCTGGCGAAAAGAATCACAAATTTTGATTAACAACACGAAACTTTAACGCTAATTTACTTATTTTTATAAATAAATATTATTGGAATAAAATAATAAGAAACGATTCACTTAATTAGGGTGTATTTAAAATCTTATTCAGCTAGATTTTATCACTTACACGAATGTTTGTAAATAAGTTACCTACAATTTTGTCTTAATTATAGGTGTTGCTGCAGACCATTGCACTCACCTTTAACACTTCCCCTACGGTGCTAAAAATACTTCCGATATGTTGCTGGCCCTTTAGGAACCAAATTAAAAATATGTTTTTAAAAAATATAAGTCCTGGGTTTTTACCGTCGTATGTGTTAAGAAATGTTTTTTCACTTGGTTCTTTAATGGCCAACAACATATCGGAAGTATTTTTTAGCACCGTAGCGCACCGTGTTAAGGGAATGAATATAGCATATATTCGTAAAGCGCATTGTTGTGTGCCTACAAATTAAGCAATTGTAAAGCTGTTTTGCCTTAAGGGTGGTGATAAAATATGCAATTCAAAACCCTGGATAAGAATAAGTTTATGATCGATCGTAAACATGCATTCCACTGTGTCCCACAAACGAGACCACGGCCAATGTTCTAGCAATACCTGGCGTATGGCACACCCATATAATTATAATATTTTAAAGCCCGTAACGATTTTATGAAATCCACTATTTTATCGTGCAACCCACGAAAGCTGCATGTGAGGCTGACTAATCACAGTTATTGACTCACCGCGAAAGCCTTCGTTCGGTACATATTGTATGCGATTATACAGACACTGTATGCAATTGTTACTTTGCAGGCCGTCGTTCAAGTTTGGCAAATATACTCATTCGACCCTGATAAAATTATGGTATTTCGGAGCAATAGATTCATGCTATTGCTCTGGTGTTTGTTTGATATTTGCGTCAAAACCATTTCAGATATTATTATGTGACTGAACATTGAAAATAATATTTTGAGCATTTTTCAACGATGGCTAGAATTCATCACTATTAATTGATAAATTACCCACTACACCTGGCAATATTAATTTATACAAACTGCAATTGGAGAGAGTCCATAAGAAATTTCTAAAATATTATTATTTCAAAAAAAAAAAAATTCTTTCTCTTTGACAATTCCGTAAAGGAATACTACCCCACCAAATTAATTTTAGGAAAGACATCATTTCACTCTCTTGTAGCTCGAAGATAGTTTTCAAGTTTAAAGCATTTTTCACTTCTTCTTCTGGGCCGAGTTAATAACCCTGAAATTCTCATGACTATTAATTAACATACATGCACCCGATTTATTCTTAAGTGGGCAAAACTATAACCATTTTTTTTTGTTTCAAAATACTTATTCATTGCGTAGGACGTATGAGTCGCCATTTTTAAGGGCTGTTCGTCTGATAAACTCATTGCCTAGAAAAGTGAACATTTTCAGTAACAGTATTTGTGAACTGTTTGTTATGTTTTGCTTTTTTTCTTGATTTTGTACGTTGACTATTTGATTTTGGTGTATTATGTACTGTTTTTTTTTATTTTAATTATATTTGTCAAGTGCATGGCGAATTGGCGTTAGCTGTAATGTTATGTACTGTACTTTGATTCTTAAACAATAAATAAATAAATATTCAATCAAATGCCACTCTTAAATCACAATCTTCACTACATAACGAGAGTTAGGGCAACCAATTCCGGACCTTTTTTTTGATCCCGGAATTTCGGGATCCCCAGACTGATCACTGGCAAAAATAAAAAGGAATTGAGAGATTCCAAAATAATTCTTCTTTTAGCTCGATAATTTCGAAAAGTTAAAAATTGATGGGTTCTAAAATTATTCAGAAGTGTGAGACTTTCTTTTTGTAGTTTTTTTTAAACTTTGCTCTCTGAAAAAGTTCTAAATTGGCAGTTTCTATAGTTATTAAAAAATATGAGAGCTATTTTTTTAGCTTGTTTCTCTTAAAAATTTCCAAATTGACAGTTTCTGCGGATTTTGAAAAATGTAACACCTTTTTTTATTCCTACTTAGATATTTAAATTTAAAACCCGGGATTGTAGTAATACGATCCCGGAATTACGGTATCGCAACATTGGAAACCCTAGTTAGACTGTCATATGATGAGGTTTAATGAAAATTGGTCACTATACAATAAACTTTGATGAAACAATAACAGCTTTTTTTATTGTATAGGTTATATGAGCTTAGATTAACTCACTCTCTAAATGAAATCATAAATGTATTGGATCAAAAATAATTAACTCTTGTTGTAATTTGCAACCCCATGTTGATAAAGTTGACTGGTCTGATTTAAGTTACTCTTCCCTTTACTGTACATTTCTGAATTCTTCCATAAGATGTGATCAAAATTCTGTGGTTAACTGTTATTATGTATTTGAAGCACGTGTCGCTTCGTTCAACCAGCCAAGCTTTAAAAGTGATGCAGCAAAGCTCTCAATTGGTTTTATGATACTTGTACGATGTTCATCGATCCTTTTAACTGCCTATCTTTCTATCTGACCATATCCGCTAAATATTTGAGACACTTTGCTTCCATACAAGTCATTTCAGCATCTCCGATTTTTTACTAAGTACATATCAATTCAATACGGCGCAGATCGAATCATATAAGTTTTTTTTGTTTCTAATGAATGACAATGTAAGAAAAACGTTTGAATCACATTCAGACACTTTTGATACGATTAAAAATAAATATATTTTACTTTAATCAAAGATCCTGTATTACATGTTTAGCATGGATTAAGGATATATAGTCATTTAATCATAATTAAATCATACAATCTGATTACTATTAAGTTATTTGAATCAAAACTTAGCCAATACCACGAGAATATGAATTCAGAACTTGCACACATGATGAAGGAGAGATAATAATATTGCCACTGATTCAAGGTTACGGTGAAAACTTTGAGAAATGTTTTTAATTCTTTTTTTTTAAAGCAAAAAGATTAATTAAAATTAAATAATTTATAGAATTTTTCGACTATCCGTTGTTCGATGATAGCTTATAATATCAATAAGAGAATTACTATTAGACAAAAGCTTTCGATAAAAAAATATTTGTTATTCGTGTTAGAGCGTACACAAAAACAAACATAACCGTTTTTTAATAACAAAATTTACTAAAAAAAATTGTTTATTTATTATAATAAACACAAAAACACAAAAAATATTTTTGGTCGAAACACAAAAGTTTACACATCTATTAATTAGTAACGTAATTTTTTTAACGACATTTTGTGAAATAGAAAATTTTCTCTTTGGTAGATAAGTACTTAGTTCGTATGGTTTTTAAGGCATCCAATAGATCAGTGGTTCTTAACCGGTGCACCGCGAGCTTATTGCAAGTGCACCGCGAAAAAAAAGGTAAAAACGAAAAAATCCGCAAAATAGTAAAAACCGAAAAATCCACAAAATATTGAAAACCGAAAAAGTCAAAAAAAAATATAAGCCCACATATTTTTTTCGATCTCTTAATTCTGGTGCACCGCCACTTTTTCCCATGATCAAAAGTGCACCGTGACTTCGAAAAGGTTAGGAACCACTGCAATAGATAGTCTAAATTTGTTTTTCGAATCGTATATGTAAAATTCGACCGTGATCAATCGTCAACTGTATTAATGTCTAAATTTACAGCAAAAATATTTTCTTAATAATAAACCTAAATATAATATTTCAATGAATTCATTGATGTATACAAACAATTCGTCTACAAATTTCATGTAACGTTATTTATAACTATAACTTAATATTAAAAAGCGTGTTATTAATAAAACCGGTTTTCGAAAACTGATAAGCCCTAAATCATTTTAAACTTGAAGTATTGTTGGACAATATCACAGTCTACTACGATATCAAACGATTCTTATTTTTCAAAAAGAATTTGTCAAAAAAGTAAACGATAAGATATTTCATAAAGTAGTAATTATTTTCATATCAATCTTCATAATGTAACGCAATGAAATTTAAAATTCATGCAACTATATACAACGAAAACGTTTTACAAATAATACTTAAAATTGTATTGTAGAAAAATGGGTATGGAAAGTGACGAAAAAAAATTCTCTTTCGTGTGTGTGATATCGATTTTTGCTCCACTAGTAAACAACGTCACTTTCTAGCTCAGTCAGTTGAATAATAGCGTTGACCGTATGATAGGAGTGACAACATATCGACTGTGGAAAGGAAAAAAGACGTAACGCACAGTTTTTTCAAACTAGTTTTTTTGAATAATCACAATATGTCAAACTTGATACACGTTCTACCAAAAGGATGCAAGCTGCAAATGCCGAATTAGTATCTAAATTTAGCTTTAAAGTTTGAAAAAGAAAAGCTTTGTAAAAAATTAAAACCAAGAAAAAAGACTGAAATAAATGTTTTTCCTAGACAATTTCTTTAATTAATATTAGATTTTATCAATTAAACACCAGTTTAGAAGTCTCCGTGCACTTCAAGGTTGTTTATAATTCATAATTTGCATATAGCCCAAAATCATCAAAACATGTCTTTTGCGTTTCCTGTAAAATTTGATATGTGTGGGTTACGTCCTTTTACGTCCCTTTCCACAGTCGATATATTGGTTGTCTCTGAAGTCTTCGCACAACAATTAGTTGAAAGTTTGTAATTGTAAAGATTCTATTGTATTTATAAATAAATATATGACATTACAATTACTGATATTTTCTGTCATTTAAAAGCTTTTAAGCAGTTGTATATCAATGTTTAATTTATATGATATCAGCATCATATTGTCGATTAGATAAGCAGTTTTTTTAGTAGAATTTCATTATTATAAAGAAAAAAAAACAGTTTATTTAATTCTACGTGAATATTATGTTATAAAATATTGTATATCGATCATTTAACTATTTTGATATTGAGCCATTTTCAAAATTACGCTGGTATTTTAACTAGTTTGAAGACAAAATAAAATTTAATTTGATAACATTGTTATTGCACTTGTTTGTTGTGTCACAAATTGTGACACGTGTTTCGTTTCTTTAAGTGGCATAATCAGACATAAAGTTGCAAGATTCATTCGTAAACCTTGCGACGTTCTGTTTGATAATGTTACTTAGGGAAGCGAAACACGCATCACAATATGTTAAGCATCACACATCACAGAAATTAAGTAGAATTATAATGTGATTCAATTTAATTGTATATTAAAAATGAACTCACATGCAGTTACCATTTGATTCATCGGAAATATAAGATTAATAACATTGTTTGTTGGCGTTTGCTTTAAATTTTTTGTCGGGTCCTATGGCACAGCGGTTAAAGTTATAGGTTTCCGTGCGGGATCTCATGGGTTCAAGTCTCACCGCGAACAGCATTTTTCGACCGGTTTATCGATTTTTGCTCTAAGGCATGGGTGTTTGCGATTTTTAAAGATTCCCTTCCACCTTTTCCGATCCATTAACTGGTCTTAACGAGAGCGATTAGTTAACCACTAGTCCTACCCTTATCCTTCTATCCCTTCTACTCTCTTTGACAAAAGAGACTTGAAGCGACTGAGTAACAAACAGTTCTATCAGTTCTAAGATATCTTCATTAAGAGGTCGTTCAAAAAGCTTATTTTAAAAACTTTGTTAACGTGGTCATCTGACTAAGAATGCTAATCGCATTCTTTGGGAATGTCTATTAATAAAAAACTCAAAAGAAAACTTCCCAGGTCGTAGACTTATCCGAGTCAGTTAAGCCTTAGTTGAGCTTATGGAAAATTACAAGAGACTTATGGAGTGCAAGTTAAACTCAAAACATAAAAATTTCTTCCATTGTCATACTTTATAATCCGCAAACAAAATTGCATGCAGATAAGTCTATTAAAAATAAGTAAACATTTAATATATGTATTGTAAACGCAAGTGTTAATTTCAATTAAATTAATCACCACATTACCATTTCTAAGTCATTAGCTTTTTACTTAATAATAATTAATAATACGGCATACGAAAGTCATTTCGGTCAAAAAGGAGACTGAATACATATTTTTAAATGAAAAATTATAGCTCTTTTTATTGTCGCCAGTCTATGGTTGTATTTGACTGTGCTACAGATAGCTAAGGCAAGGTTGACAAGCGCAACTTTGTTGAAAAAATCAATTCCAGTGTAAATATGTTTGTACTGACATTATGGTAGAGCATGTCGGGTGTCGAGATACGACATGTATTTAAAAAATAAACACGCACCGCGTTTTAAAAGCAGAAATATTTCAACAGTAGACATCAAGTATTAAACATTATTAATTATTAAGATCAGTAGACGAATGGTTAGTGTCGTTGGCTTTGTTTTCGGTGAACACTTGTACGAATCACAGTAAGATTGGTTCAATTAATTAATTTCTGTACATGAACAATATCAAAATAGTGTAATGTATGACGGGACAATCATTCATGTAATATTGTCGAAAAACATTTCGAGTATGAGTAAATCACTTTTAGGGTGTTCACGGTCAATACTTGTTGGGAAGGCATTATATTAAAAAAAAACAATATTCATTTGTGTTACTTCCACTTTTAAATTTAAAAAGATCATCGTCATCAACTGATTATTAGTTGATAATGCTCGTCACGAGCAAAACCGGTCCTGATCTTTTTAAATAAAAGTAGAAGTAGTAAAAAGGAAAATTTTGTTTTTTTAATATGATTAAATCAAAGATCATAGAAAATAGCGGGAGAAAGCCAATGATTTGCTTACATTTACTTCACAAAGAAGCCTAGAATAACCATAATATGGTATTATATTAATAATACATAATATTATATAAAAACTAATATTTTTGACAAAGTATAGTTTACCTCTCATGCACAGTTTTGTGTTTTAATTTATGTATGTCAGGAACGTCAAGATTCCTTCTCACATAAAACAATAAAAAACAAGGCGCAGTGAGAATTATTAGCTATCCACTATTGTTATCACTTCTATATATTTCTGTCCTTATTCTCTTTTAAAAAAATAAAATAAAGATTAGCGATTGAGTAAAAACAGTCCCTTTTGCAAAAATTACGTTGAGGTTAGTTTCATTAGAGTCTGTATGCTCCAAATTAAGAGCGAACATAGTTACAAAAAAGCTCCACTATGATTGTTATGCTTAAAATTAATCCAATAATTATTTTATGTAAATGAGGTACAATCATATAAACGGTTTCAAATTTCGTTAAACCTTTTAAGCTAAATATTTTCCGCAATAAATAGATAAAATGATGTATATCATGTTGATTTCTATCCCTATTCTCTTTACGGAAAAAAATCCGCTGAGATACCTCTATTAAGAGGCCATATGTTTTACATTGATAGCAGACATGAATTGAAACAAAATTTCAATTGAAGTTTTTAAACGAAAATTGGATTATTTATAATATTGTAGTTACCATAAAAAAAATAAAAAAACATTTTTAGTACTTTTTCCACATAAAATTTATTGGATCAGGACCGGTTTCGCTCATGGTGAGCATTGTCAACTGATAAGAAATACAATGAAACAGTGATATTTATACAAAAGTTAAGTAAGAAAAACAAGGTATGACAAACAATTGGTATTGCAACTTAGCAAATAAATTGATGAAAAATACATGAAAAATAAACTATAAATAAAAAGTTGAAGACCTCTTAGCAATGCAAACTAATACATCAAAAAGTAAATGCCCAAAAATTAGTGTATATAATAAATAAATAAATCTTAATGTGGCAAATCCAATAAATATTATGCGGAAAAAGTACTAAAAATGTTGTATTATTTTTATTATAGTATCATTCCACCAAGTATTGACAGTAAACACCTTAAAAGTGATTGTAGTTAGCTTTTAAATCTGTCAGCACTGCTGTCTTCAGGCTTAGAATGCATTTATGGGAGAGAATGATAATTTTACATACGTCCATTGCATTTAAATAAATATCCTCAAATGATTGATAAATTAAATAATGAAAAATCCTTTTTTCATTCCATTTCTTGATAAAACAATTAAGTCAAATAAGAGACCGTGAACGTTGACCACTGCGTGACGAAGCTGACCCAGTGTTTCATATAATATAATATGATTTAACGTATCGTTGCGAAAATATTGAAACAAATCATCAATTGCATACACCAATGTTACACACAATATGTTATTCCGATTTTTCATTCAAATTATTCGCTTGCACACAAATTTTATAGATATAATAATTGGAACATAAAGTTCTAAGAATATTTTAAAATTACTTGATTTGTTTTTTAAGCGGAAGAAAAAAAATGTTATAGTAGAAAAAGCTTCCTGGTTGAGCAAAACCGATCTCAAAGAATACATAAACTATTGAATAAGACTTGACCGTGCTTTTTTGACATTATATTGAAATGCTATTCCATCAAAGGTTGTAACTACATATATGAAAATATATCGAGCATATCCACTGATGCAGTCTAACTGTACTCTGTTTTGCGATATAATTTCGGATTTCTTTGTAAAATATATTCACATTTTAGTATCTATTAGTGACGACAAACTATTTTTTTTTATTTTAAATATCCCCAACAAGCCAAATGCTATCTTTTTATGTATGTTAAAAGAAATGGCCATATCTTGTTGAGAGAACATATGATTTATACGCAGCATGCTAATATTTTAGCTACAAATTAGAATCAATATATATTACTCTAGTACTGGCTTAACATACCACAGATTTTTTTTTATTCCAATTGAAAATATTAAAATGACAAATATATATTTTTTAAACAATCTAAAAATTTCATTGTTTGCTTGAATTACATAAATAAGCTTTCAATATTAATGTTACTCAGTAAATTCTGTTCTAAAATGTAATACCTTTTTAAATAAAAAAATATACATTTTTAAGTGAGGCTAAAATAGAAGTTTATACTTGTCATCCAATTTTAACACTGGCGACCTCATATTTATCATAAATCTGTACATGGGAGGTAAACTACACTAAGTCAATTTTGACCAAATTGAGATATCGGTATGGTGTATTGTACTTAGAGACGCTCTTTTCAGTAATATTGTAGAAAAAAACTTTAAGTTGTAATTATAATTAGAGCATCCAATTAACTGTAAAAATATACTAATCGGTTTTCGTTATTAAAAAAAACCGTCTTACCGGCCAGGGTCGAAATCATTTTAAAGAAACAATTTTATTACAAAACTTAATGTTTCACAACATTAAAGACAATAAAAAGCAATCTGTTTTCATTAATATGAACATAAAAAAGTAAATTATCATATTTTTTATTCATGTCAGCTCCCAATGTGGAGCATATTATTTTCATTTAAAAATTGACGTATTTGTGTACTAGGTTTAATTAGACAAATATAGCATTACTTGTTTTATTATTATTTAACGTTTAGTATTATCATTATTTAATGTCACATACAACATTTATAAATAATTATACTCTTCATAAGAACAGTCTTCAGAGAATAACTCATTGTATTCAAGACGGAAAGAGATTTTTCAATAAACTCCGGTAAACCATGCTAAATAAACCGACTAGCTAAAAAAAATAAACTGGTCACCCCAGTGGTCGGCAAACTCATTAGTCAACTGAGCCAAATATAAACTATACAACGATTGAAATTTTCTTTGAGAGCCAATTTTTTTAAACTTAAACTATATACATATGTAGTTAGATAAATTGTTTTTTACTTGATTAGGGTGCTCCTAAGCTGGCTTTTGCTTAAAAGTGTTCTTAATATGATAGAAGAACATTAGCTGGGATCGCCTTTTCCTACTCGACCAACTTAAGACTTTAAGACAAAAACCGACATCTGCGTTTTAATCGTACTGTATGTGGTATTTTGTGGTTATACCACACTCAAAAGGCCAAAGAGCCGCATGTAGCAGTTTTCTGACCACTATGTTAGCCGGTTTAGGTTTAATCCAGGTCGGGTGCCCAGTTTAAGTATTCAAACACACAAATATTAGAAAAAAAACAGTGATTTTCTAACATAAATTTCATGAAGATGCTTTGAACAGCCATTGTGAATAATACAGTTTTCAACATAGTGTAGTTTATCCTTCATGTATAGATATATGAACTATTATCGGATACAAAGATCTCACATTGTAAATAATAAAACGAATCTAAACAATTTATAAAACTACTGTGTCCGAAATCGAAAAATCATTGAAATATCAATTTGCCTAACGCTTCAACATTAAACTTGCTACAGGTATTCGCTGTCATTCGATGTTATTATTGGTATTATTATGAATCCTTGGATAGACTATAACAGTTCAGTCAAAATAAAGCCTCATTAATATTTCAGCGGAGGCTTTGGAGGCGGGCGAGTGTTAGTTGTGCGTCGTGTGTACATAGAGCTCGGAGGAAATCGATTGTAGGCGTCGACAATGCTTTATCGTGTCAACAGAGCTCGGCGAGCGGAAATACTTAATTATGTCAACGCGACGGCACACACAAAACCTGGAAAGACCACTCATAAAATATTATTCCGATAGCATTTTATTTGTGACCTGTAATTATAATTAGCTATTCGCGGTCGAGTGATAATTGTTTTTAATAACTGCTACTAGCTAATTACGAGTAATGTATTAACTTTGTAAACTGTGGTAATTTGAGCTTTTTTTCAATACACATATAATTAATATTATTTATGTTGTAATACAAACAACAGTATATTGTATAATTTACATTTGAGTTACATATTTGAACCGATTAATCATTCACAACTGTCAGAGCTGTAAGTATTACCAGCTAGATGTGTATTTTTATACAGTTAAACTCGGTTATTACGATTACGGAAATAGCGAGATCTCGGATGTAATGAGGAAATATTCGTTGACAATCTAGTTTATGGATTTCTCCATACATTTATTCACTTTTATAACGAGCTGCTTCTCTGGCATACCAAGCAAAAATATCGTCAGTTAAAGTGAAAACAATGAAACAAGCATCATCAATCAATGATTGTTTATATTTCTTTTTTTTCATATGCGAACATCTGTCTACTAATAAAAAACAAGTTTTTTTTTCTTGTACTTTTGTGAAGCTATAGATTTAAAAAAATATATTTTGTAATATATTATAATTTAAAATAACAGTTTTTTACCTTATACAACTAGGCCATTGAATTATATTAAATATTTATAAACTTTATAAACCAAAGATAAATAATTATTTAATAATAATGATTAAAATGAATGATATTTAAAAAGATTTGCGATTCTCCTACGTTTGTTTTTGTACTGAAATTGTGGACAAAATATTTTATCTTTTGAAATGTTTGTAGTATTGATACCGGTAACCCTTAAACAACGTGCGTAACTTAATGGTAAAGTTTAATTATAATTATACTACAAGTAAGCTGTCATACAATGGGACACATCAGTGTCCGGACTCCGGATCATTATTTGAATATTGATCTAAATACAAAATTCGACCATGTAAAAACGAAAAAGAGTAACATATCTTAACTCTAAACAATAAATAAAGTTTACACGCATTCTTCTGTTACGAATTGAAAATGATAGTGATAAATCTTATATTAATTTCATGAATGTTATAAACATGAGATTGCGTTTTTTAGTACCAGTGTTATTTTCATCCCTTATATTACACAAAATAATAAAATAAGCTCTGTAGTCACAACATCAATGTACCTCGCAAACCGCGAAAGGAACATCAGCGCTTCCGAATCCTACAATTCTCTCTGTCGGCGTCTTCAGCAGTCTGGCCTCCCAATGAGGACACGAGTAAGCTCTGGGTGGACTCCCGATGACACTCTGTTGGCTATCTTGAACCGGTCCGACGACACCCGGCTCCAAGCCTTGATTGGCAGGATCCGAGGGGATCTCGTGCGCTGATCTGCTCGCCCTCAAGCTAGACTGATCGCTCTCGCCAGCGCGAAGGGTGAGGGATCTGGAATGGTGCAAGGAATTGTTGGGAGGGGCGAGACCCCCGCTCGATTCGACCGCTTTGTGGTAGTTGTCGGGTAAGTGATGGAACTGTTTGCTCTGTGGGGGTTCGTGTTTGGGCGCAGGCTTCGCTACCTTCACGGGGATTTTTTTCCCGGCGCTCGTCTTCCCCTGAGCCTTGTTCTGGCGAGCTTTTCGGCTCGCTATAGAAGCCCCGCCGGCTGCTGCGTACATTTTCGCTCACAGCTTTGGCAATATTGATCAAAATACGAATCAATTTAACTATATTAAAAATATACATCAATATCTATAACAATTAAATTAAATTAATTTCCTTAAAGCAGTCTAACGTCGTCGAATCATTATCAAAGTTTTATCAAACAATCAATAAAAATTAATAATATTCTAGAATTATCACTTAATATCATATTGATAATCATTTTTTTCTGTATCAAAATAATTAAAAACTTTAATATTTTGATTGAAAACGACTAAATAATTTACACTTTTGCAGTAACATTGTTTTGGTTATAAATCTGATAATAATTTAAATATTTAGCCTTTCAGGTATAATGTAACATTTAAGTGTATTCTATATTGTCCTCGTTAATTATAAGTATATCATAATAATTAATTTTAACGACACATAAAATGTTTTATATTTTCCGCAACACTCACCTAACACAGATACAACTAATGGCGTCTTATAATAAAATATATAACAATGATTATGTATCTCAATTAATTAGATATTTTCACTAATTGAATGACAACTCCAGTCTAAAATGTGTGACAATTCATACAACATATTGCTTAGTTCGATTCGATCGATTTGTTTTCCTAAAAATAGCCGTTCGCTTACCAGAACGAATGAAATCTTTGTCTTACACAAATCAAATATACCGATTCGATCATTAATTTTAATTAAGACACAAAAAGATATATCAAAGTACTGTCTAATATTGCTCTACATTACTGGGGTTTTTTTGATATCATTAAATAAAACGCGAATTAAAATATTATTGTAAATATCAGCTGTTGTTTCAACTCTGGCGAGCTTGTGTTATCAAAAATTTCACAAAAACGTGCATAACTGTGTATATTCTTTCATATAAAATAAGTTTGCTTAAAACCCTACAAGTATCAGGATTTTAGAAAGACTTCTATAGGAATAGTGTTGGTAGACAATAAGTTAGATTTAGTTACCTTTGGAAGTAGAAAATGAAAAGATTGTATATCAATAGACCCTGTAAAATCGTTTTAAGATTGTTTTTCAAAAAAAGCTTTGATTAATTTGGCTGCAGGATTAGCTGAAAATGTTCGTTTTTTCATGGCTAATTTTGCAATAGTGCTGAGAAGACTCCATGTTTGTTTTGATAAATGGATATCTGCTCCCTATTGCGGAGTTATAAATGTACAAAGTCGAATGTTGCAGGGCAGGTTTTGGATAAGGGAAGGTAAAGGGGACTTATCCATTCCCGGCTGCGAAGGAGAAACACCAATCCTGTCGAGGAAGAACATCGTCTAATAATACCCACCTATTTAGAAATCATTTATATTTTTTCAATAAATTTTTAACCATCGAAATTTTAAATGCATTTAGAGTACTATTTTAATTTTATCAGTATTATTGATAAAAAAGACTTTTAAGAACAGCAAAAAATCTAGCATAAAAGACAAAGCAATGAAATTTATTTAAACGTTAGTTACGTAAACGTATGAAACGCCTTTTTTATGAAGACAAAGCTGTCTAAATGATATTAAATACAGTTAAAAGATATACTTTCTTGTTTTACTTCAATACAAATAAATATTTTGTTATCTGATTCAATGATATAAATGAATCGAATAAATCAAAAACAATTTCAATAAGTATATTTAGCATTCCTAAAATATGTTAATCCAAAAATAATGAAACAATTAGTAAATTAATATATTGTTTAGTAAGAGTAATAATTAAATATCGCATTCAATTTCAGGTAAGTTATGTAAATGAACAATCTTTCAAAAAAATGTTTATTTAAATCAAAATCAAATTCAACAATCTTGTTTAAATAATGCAATATATTATTAAACAGTTACAAAAAGAACTTAAGTTTAATTTAATGACCTTTGATTATTGCATAGAAAAAGATGCATCATTCGATCAACAATTTATATTCAGAATATATTCAGAACTTTTACACTATTTTTATTTTAGTTTTGGTATTATATTTAGATAAAGAAACTCTGTTAAAAGAAAAATGTTCATTTACGTAATATATCATAATACATTGTTATAACGAATAATACATAAAAACGGTGACCCCCAGCGTAAGTATTTTTACAAAAAAAATCGCGATAGCAAAATGTCCTTTTTTCTTCATAAAAAGTGGAATAATTATTAAACTGTGTTGTTAATATAAGACTTTTTAGCAACAATTAGGATTTTTACAGAAACGTTTACATTTTTAAATTGATAAGAATTATTTATCGAGGAAAAATGAATATGTGTGTATTGAAATTCTGAATTTACTACATAAAAAACTCAAAACTGAAAAAAGTTGATGTGTTTGTAGAAAATTAACGACAATATATATATATATATGTATATATAACACTGTTATACGCCAGGGTCACCGCTAAGATAATGCTATAGACAAAAAGAGTGTAAATAAAATTACATGTGTTCTTAAAAAATACATACATTATCAATAAGAGTTTTAAAAAAAATGTACATTAAATTTTACTAAACATTCCATTAATAATATTTTTACAACATCAATTGCAACTACACATTTATACAGTATTATATTATCTAAACAACATTCAAAGCCAATAAATATAATTACACTGAAAATAAATAAATTATAGTTTATTCTACTGTAATATCTAAATAAAATCTACGATACAATAACGAGCAGTCATGTCAGTATTCATTTGGGGTGCGTTTCGGTGAAAATTTTAGTGTCCGGGTACTTAATATATACCCCATATAGCCTTGACATTTACATCGCAATAACAGTAAAGATAATCGTAGTTTTATTATTATCTGAAGTAAGGATTAAAATAGGTGAATTATTCCGTCGTGACTAAAGAGAGCGTCAAATCTCGTAATCCCGACCAAATTTTCGCGAAGTTTTCAAAAAATTGAACCTTTTTTGCTCTCTTATTTTAAACTAGCGAGTACCTGGCATGCATTGCAATGCCACTCTAAGAAAGAAAGTGTTCTCGTTTTAATTGTTTTTAATAGGGTAAAATATCAAGGTATTTCAGTTCTACAGTTTTTAAAAAGTTAAAGGTTGATAGCTATTTCGGCTTACGCCATCGTCAGAACTACGCTTTAAACGTACATTTACTTGGCTATATATACTGTCTAAGAAGAGATACACAATGCAAATATGATGCATTGTGTATCTCTTCTTAGACAGTATATATAGCCAAGTAAATGTACGTTTAAAGCATAGTTCTGACGATGGCGTAAGCCGAAATAGCTATCAACCTTTAACTTTTTAAAAACTGTAGAACTGAAATACCTTGATATTTTACCCTATTAAAATGGAGTTCTACCAAGTAAATGCCAAATCAATAAATAAATTAATTGTTTTTATTGAAGTGCTTTTGGATACACAATATAGTTTTGCATATTACATAGGAGTGATAAAAAAAAAGACGACAGCTTTTTTTTCGATAAAAAAAATATTTGTTAAGCCATATTGAAGTCACGGATAACTTTTATTCCTAAAAAAAAACGCAAAGTCGTTGTATAGAAACCCCGCATGACTATATGATCATGTTCATCCTTTTATTACCGTGTAATATTGTGTACGGACAGTTGTAAGGACAAAAGTGACCGTATGGGCTCGCAAATATTCGGGGTTGAAATATAGCTAAACGTGAAATTTTTTAAAATATTTACAATTTGACCTCTTTAGATCAACATAATTTCAATACAAATATATTAGCAAAAAAACTGTAAATAATTTGATGTTTTGATAAAAAAAATAACTAACAGTTTCAAAAAGTCCATTAAAAAAAAACGGAAATTCAAAAAACCTGTACCCTTCTTAACCAAATATGAGTAAAAGCAACGATATTCCTTTGAACTTTATTCCACTTTATTTAAAAGTTCAGGACCAGTTGAAAATGTTCGCAATGAGCAAAACCGGTCCTGATTTATTAAATAAAGTGGAATAAAGTACAAAGGAATATTGTGTTTTTATTAATATAACGCTTTTCCACCAAGTATTGGCAGTAAAAAGTGAAGTTATCATGTGATGAAATATCGAATCCAAGCGAAGTGGTCATAGTTAACAGTAGAAAAAAATCTATGCAAAAATGTAATTGATGTACGCAGTAGCATATTTCAGCCGCCATAAAGTATAACCTCAATGGCAGTCATAGCACAAGGTGGCAAAATACAAACGGAAAACAGGCAGGGGGTCTCATACAATAGATCCGGGATATCGTTATTTCACGGCAAACAGTTTAATGTAAGGTCAGAGGTATCAGCGACGCCCTCTCACTTCCCTTGCGTGTTCTCAAAGCATTCTGGTCTCGTGTATAGGCGACGCCGAAAACCAAAAAAATAAATATATCACAGCGTTCTTTGCATGTGAAAATTTGACTGAATTTTCGAAAAATGTTCATTATTTCATTTTACACGAGCAGAACAAGTAGTAGATTAATATCAAGTATTAATATCAGATAAAGTCAATTAAAAACCAGTTTATAGTCTCCGTGCACTTCAAAGCTGTGTATACTTCATAATTTGCCTTTGGCACAAAGTCATCAAAAAACGTTTTTTGTAAAATTTGTAAAAATTTTCTATGTTTGGGTAACGTCCTTTTTCCTTTCCACAGTCGATATATGTTCACAGCGTATAGAAAAGGCTAAAAATTGGTCAATTTAATTTGAAAATATAGGTATCCTTACAATACAATATGATGATCATAACTAAAATATCAAATATTAATTATTGTACTATATTTTTATAGACATTATGATATAATTCTCATTAACTCGATGGCTGTCACAGACGAGAGCAAATTATAGCTGGCGTGCTAGGTAATTGCTATTAATTATCTACGGCAGCTAAAAGGCTAAACACTATAAACTATAATGGTTTACATCCAAATGAAATTATAATATTATAAAAAGTATACAAATTTATTTCATCCCCTATTATAATCTTTTGATTTTTAAATAAAGCTCCACAATTTAATTTCGATAATTTTCTATGAAGTGTGTCGTGAGTCACAGTTTATGGAGTTACGAATTTTGCACTCTTGGTCAATAATATAATATATCGAAACGAAATATTAATTATTTAATCATTTGATTGGAATAATAATAAATGTTCTGAAAGCTAAAACTTTTTAAAAGTAAAACGTAAACAGCGAGCACGTTTTAAATTGTTTTTCAATGTTTAATGTTATCAAACTTCCAATTAAGTTGAATTTCAAATTACGAGCATAATAATTTAACAAATAAGCTTTTAATCAATTGAGAGTCAGGCAATCGTTTTGGTAATCATATTTTTTTACTTCAATAGAACGTGAAGCACGTGCGCGTTATTTTATTATTGCATAAACGTTCTCGTTTATAACGTCTATATGGCTTCAATTTTTTGACGTATTTTTTATTGTTACCTGGTGAAATAATATTTGCTTTCTGACAAAAGGAAACGGATCACCACTTTTCTCGAGATATCGAAAGTTTTCTTAATTGTTATACGTTGAATAATTAATAATTGTAGAATATTTATCCATCTTTGTTTACTATAATAACTTTATTGAAAATTAGCAGACTATAAAATTACAGTGCCATTAAAGTGAGAAACAGTCTGTTTAAACATTGCATACATTAAATTAAATATTTGACAATATTCGTCAATTGTTTACCAAATTAAATATATTGATTTCTTACTCAATCTAACGATGTTTCAAATAAATACCAATACAAGCAATGAAATTCATTATCCCGACATAAAATATTGAAGAGTTTAAATTAGATTTTAAACTTTTTACTGTAAAACCGTTAGTAAAATAAAAATCTGTTTAATTAAAAAATAAAGGTTATGCCTATGTAATGGAGCATTATTGAAGTAAGCTATTGAAGGCTTGTGTGATGAATATTTTATTTTGTGGATGATTTTTTACCTAACCTAACCTAACCTAAACAAAATTTATTAATAAAAAAAAAATATTATTTTCTAATTGATTTTATTTAGAAACAATATTGCCACAAACTCTTGCATCCAACGACTTCTGTCCCCAATTTCAAGCATGATATTTACAGGAAATTATTTTTAATTTTGGTTCAAAGGCAGGCAATTGGATTTTAAACACTTATTGCATCTGTATTTGGATATTATAATTCTCTATGTAACAAAATATCAATGGCTTTGTCCTACAAGCAGAATATGTTCATTGGCTGTTTGCTCAGAACAATTAATCTTTTATATACCAACTTCTGCCAAAACTGTGACGAAATATGCTATCAAAAAATCAAATTAATGTTAAGCCATTAATTCTTAATATTTCTACAGAGCTAATTTTATGTACTGTATAATTTTATTCTAGTATCTTCGTCCTGTATCAAATTGAACCGTCCGGAAACAAATATTTTGTCTTTCGAATTAGACCTTCTTAATGTTATTATTTTCTAAAATAATGAAATACAAATCTGGAAGTCCGCGATATGTTTATTGCGAGACACGCCGAATGTGTAAAAGTCGTAATACAATATGGTGGCCAGTGTCACTTATAAATTCTGACAACTTCCTTTATTATTTTCGAGGCCCTCGTATTGTTGCTAATGTTCGTGCATAATACATGAGCGATCGTAAAAGTGAATTTTTCAAACATTCAAACATTCAACATGGCAGAAATTATTATACCCATGCGTCGAAAGGAAACGAATAGTTCATTTTTACTCTGTGAACATTTTTTACAATCAAACGGGTGAAATATTTCATAACGCGTCAATACATGTATTTTTCGTTAAAGAAAACTTCAAGAATGGTATTACTTATCTGTCATGCATAACGCAAAAAGAATAAATGATATTTGTTATATATTTTGTTAATATATTAAATCGATTGTGGAAAAGACAAAGGACACAGTTTTTTTTCCAAAACAGCTTTTTTCGATAATCACCATGTATACATTCTTGATACACGTTCTATCAAAAAGATGTGAGCTGAAAATACCGAATTATTATCTAAATTTAGCTTTTAAGTTGAAAAAAATAAGGGCCTGTAAAAATTGCGGCCAAGAAAAAGGACTTAAATCTATTTCTTAAAAAAACTATTTAACTTATATAAGCCATACACTTCAAAGTTCATAATTTTCCTTTGGCCCGAAATCATCAAAACACTTTTTTGTGTTTCCTGTAAAAATGTGAGGGTTACGTCTTTTTTCCTTTCCACAGTCGATATTTTAACCGTTCTTCATATATAATTTAATTTAATAACTTCGTTATTTTACTTGTTGTGTTAAAATATTTGACACACGTTTAGCGTCTTTGAGAAGCACCATCAGACATAACATTGAGTTATTTACAAGTAAACTAAAAATTAATTTTCATTCTTATGTTGAAAATTACAAAATAAAAGTCGGGGTTTGTACTATTCTACTTGACGCGAGGAGAAAAAAAGATACAAACTTTGATAGTATGTAATATTTATAAATTATTTACTTCTATAAAGTACGGTAAATTGAAATGGAACTAAATTCAACAATGGTGATCTGCATATTTTATTCACTTATGTCTCCTTTCTATGAATGACTTTATTAATTTCATAATAAAAATGAACTTCCACTAAGTTACAGCCGAATCCATCGAAAAAATTTACCGTTCAATTATTAAAGAAAAGGATACATACAGAATATTTCCCAATATTTCTAATACTCGACATTTAACAAACAAAACAAGAAAAACGTTCCGCCATTTTTATACAAATCGATGCTGATAATCATTAAACAAAACAATATTGACTATTACAAATATGTCGGTCGCCGTAGCAGAGTGAGATTTAAAAAATGGTTTTCTAATATGGATAATATAGATTTTCGTCGTCACACATGGATTCTTGAAGTATTTTAATACTTAAATATTTAATAAAATAACGGCTGCAATTAGTTTTCATTACAAATAATATTTAGTTTTGTAAGAAAATAAACAGCTACGTTTGATCAGAAAAGAGGAAATAAAAAGGATTGTACTTATCTAGTCAAGAAACTATTTAATTATTTGCCCAATAAATATAAGTAAAATATGAAATACAAAAACTTAGTTTTTATACTTCTCGTATTCATCTTAATTTGAGAATTCTAATATGGCGCCAAAGTATCACGCAACATTGCTCCTTTTCAAACATGGCTGCCCCAACAACTTAGAATAAGCGTCGAATAAAACATTTATGTAAAATTATGCCATAAAACGTAAAGAGTAAATAGAAAAAAGGAGTTCACAGCATCTAGGCGTGGGTACAATGTTCTTTGTATCAAATGTAAAAATATTCCACAATAAAAAAGCTCGCAATTAAAAAGACAAGCTTGAAAAAAAATGGTAATTTCAGACTATTTTTAAAAGGCAACGTGTCTTCTTGCATTCAAATAAAAACGCTATATTCAAGAATATTGAGCTTTTTATTATCTGAAATGCTTAAATTAATGAGCATAACAACTAGGACTTCATCCTGGGATCAAGGATTCCAATCAATTAGGAGATCCAGTTGCCCGCTGTGTTCTAGTTAGTAAGAGCTTGCTCTACCAATCAGGCGAGTCTGGGTTCGATATCAATGTCAAATTAAGATTTATCAATTTAAATTTGAGACCTAAAACATGAGTGTTTGCGATATCAATTCTTCTCGTATAAACATTCAACTTAAAAATATTTGGCGCATTGATATTAATTAGCTGCAATGCCAAATATTTTTTTAATATTTAATAATAAATTATATCATACTTATCATATTTTATAAACATATTATCGAGTAATAAACGAATTGAAATACAAAATTTCAATGAAATTTATATTTTTTCAATAAGAAACAGAGTCAGTTTCGATCAACAGAAGCATTTTCAATCAAGATATTATTATCACTATTAGATAAGAAAAACAGACCCTGATTTTCATTCAGATGGGGAAGTAGAAAAGAAACTTTTTAATGTATTATATCTATCTTTCCAGCAAAATTTGACAGTCAACACATTTAACTTTTCCGGTACTAAGCTCAAGAAATGCGACCCCAATACCCACATTTTCTTAAATATTTATTTTAATATGGGTGATACAATGTTTATAATTAAGGTATTCTTATATCATAGTTTTTTGGACCTTTTGTAGTTTATATAAATACGCGATAACGCGATAACACGGTAAGCGCCCGTGATAAGCGATCGTTCGTAAGATAGCTGGGTTAAACTCGTCAGTTGCGATTTCATATGTGTGCTGGGATGACGTATTTTTTACGCGCAACTTAAAATATTATTATTTATTAAAAAACCACGGATTTTTATAAAAAATGAGGAGTGATGCAGAGAGATATTTTAAATCCCTTAGTCTATTTTTTTTTTATATTCATAAGAATAAGGCCAATAATGAGGAAACCACTGGGGTCCCTAAACGACCCCCATCGGATGAGAAGCATTTTTCTAGTCTCCGAGCCGCGAGAGTTAAACAAAATATGGCAAGTTTATTAATTCGTTGGTTTTACCATACGTCAGAGCTTGACAAAAAATGTTTTATTGTGTACGGTGACAAAATAGTGTTATTATAAAATATTGCAATAACTTGATATGATATCAAAAGATTATGTTAGAGATAATTTCGTTTTGATAGATAATATATTGATAATTTTCGCAACGATAATAACTTATACGTTATCAAACATCAGGTGGATAACGGGGAAAGCTGGAGCGAAGCCAAAAGATAGATTGCCAAACTTTTGCTCTTGCGGGGTTGTATGGTGCATTTTGCCAGGTAACGTTATCTTTGCAACCGCTATCGCTGGTACACGATCGACGAAAGAGGTTAATAGATGCACGGTTTAATATTCCGATACAAAAAAGGTCAGAGGTATAAAACTGCGGCAGTGATATGAAAGTTATGGATAAAAGCTTTTGTCATACTCATGGGATTATTGATACTGAAAAAAATATCGGGCTTTTTGATAACTGAGCTTAAAGTTACGCATTTAATTTACAATATTTTCATCCACACAAACCAAAGAATACCAGAAATAGAATAAACAAAAAATCTTTTCAAATACAAACATCTTTACATTTATCAACACTATATAATTAGACTGTTTTGTGTATTTTTTTCTCAAATAAATAAATCGCTTTTAAGGTGATCACTGTCAATACTTGGTGGAATGGCATTATAATAAAAGATTTTTAGTACTTCTTCCACTTAAAATTTATTCACGAAAAACACAAAATCATCATTAAGTTATTTACTTTAGTAATGTAGAGTTTCATTTTGTTTAAAAATTTTCCAAATTTTAATTGGGTTTATAATTTACATCATTTGCCACTTATATTTATTGATGATTTTTTAATTGTATGTTATATGTGTTAAGCGTTTTAATTTTGTGTAATTATAATGTAATTTGTAAATCCTTTTAATTGTTAGTAATTGCTTACACCTTTTCATTTCAATTTAACTTGCATAAATACCACTGTTTAATTTATTTTCCTTATCAGTTGATAATGCTCGTGAGGAGCGAAACCGGTCCTGATCAAATAAATTTTAAGTGGAAAAAGTACTAAAAATCATTTATTATTTTTATTAAATAAATAAATAATAAAGTGAAAATGAATATGTATTTTTGGCTCGATAGCCAAATTTATAGGTTGGTTTCCCACCACCATCCGTTGTGTATACGCATCCAACGTTTTATTGCCACTTTCCACAACGATATTGACAGAAAATAAGGAGTCTACACCTCACATTCATGGCTCGAGCAGTTAAAAAAGTGTGCCAGTGAGTCCAGCACTGTTAAGCTTTTTTTTGCTCTATTTAAGGATTTTTACGTGTTATAGTGAATTCCGAAATCCTAGGATTAATACTAAAACAATCATGGGATTTGGGCAATGATCTCAACAAAAATTGTTTAACAAGAGATTATAGCACAGTCGTTCAGTCTCTTTTTTGCAGAGGCCAGTGATCATCTGAAGATGGACCCTAGAAACGACTTATCGGTTATCTATTTTTTAAACCAGATAAGTAATCTTAAAATGTCATATATTTCAATAAAGGTAGTAAATTTCAGGAATATATTATTGCTGTTAACTTGTTATTCGAATGTTATTTGATGTGCATTCTGTAGAGCGTGTAAAGAAAGCAAGACGAGCTATGCAATCAAAAAAATATTTTGTAGAAAATAGTATTTTAATAATGTGATACCAGAAAATAAATGAATCGCGAATTGACTCGCTAAATTGTAGTTTTGATTATAACCAACTCAAATATTATGAGTTTATTTTCTGCGTTCAGTAGAAATGATAAATAATTAGAATAAGTCACTCAATATCAACTCGAGGTAAATTGACATTACGAACACTCATGTCTTATATCTCAAGTTTTAATCGAATAATCTAAAAATTGACATTGATCTTACTGGGAATCGAATCCAAAATCGCCAGGTCGGTAAAGCAAGCTCTAACCAACTATACCACAGCGGGTGACAATTTTATGACAGCTTAGCATTTAAATTACGCAAAACATCCTTTAAATTGTCACTTATGCGCGTGAAACCTATATTATGACTTCACACATAAATCACTTAAAATGAAGATAATGAAATAGATAAAAAAAATAAGTGTTAACACCCTTGCATGGTGATATTGCACCCCATCACCAGCAGGTATGATAACCGTAGAACGGGTTAAGCCTTCATTCGCATCCTGGAGATATTTTATGGCAAAACATAGTGTCGAAGTTCTGCAGCAAAGCAGATAAAAAAATATGTTGGAGAGACCATATAGGCTTTCAAATGTTGGTTGACAAATTCTGGAAGTGATATTATTTTTTTCGAGGATTAAACACAATTTAATTATTTATTGACAAAAAATCTTTATTAATATGACTGCCACACCTACTCGCTTATCAAATGTAATGTTCATGTTAATTGTGTTAATTTATCATTGAAAGCTGTGACAAAGTTTTTACTGACGACTTTCATTAGAAAACATTCATTCAATTATTATTTCTATTTTTTTTTCTACGCCAGAACAAAAAAAAATACTCGAAAATTCAGAAAAAACACTATTAAGTATTTATTTTATGGCAAAATTATTGTAGTCTTATAGTCAGTCTCGGTAATGATAAGGCTTGCTTAAATTTAAAGAAGAAAAAAATTAAAGTCCATATATTAAAATATTGCTTTTAATGTTTTTACTGTCAAAACTTGGTTGAAAGGTATTATATTCAAAAAATAAAAATATTCATTTGTACAAATTCCCAAGATCAGGACCGGTTTTGCTCATGACAAGCATTGTAATTACATTTTAAAAGTATTAAACATTTGAATGTTAGTAAATTTACTGTAACTTAATTATATTGTGTATTTTTATTTGTTAATTCTTTTCAATATCCATTATTTACTAGCTGTACGCCCATAATTTTGTTGCATTTTTAAGTAGTCAGAAAATTTACTGGCGTGAAATTACAAACCTATTAATTGAATAAGCCCGAAAATCTAAACGTAATTAATTCTTTAAATGGATTTTTTTGGGAATACACCCAATTCTCTTAAAGAACTAAAATACACCAGGACTATATATTCATAAACATCATAATTGAGCTGAGCTGCTATATCCAATATCGACAGCCCTGCAGTATCCATATTTTATAATTTTTAGAATAATTCAAATGTTTGAGTATGCTTCTGTCTTTCTTGACGTCATAAAAAAGGCGAAATCGCGGACATACAAACATACAAACGTACCTTATCGACTATTTATATGTAGATTACACCTTTTTTATTTGATTTTGATGTGTATAAATAAATAACATTTTTATTATCAGTTGATAGTGCTCGTCATGAGCGGAACCAGTCCCAGTCTTAATAAATAATAATGGTAATTAGGACAAATGTATATTTTATTTTTTGAATAGATATGATCACTGGTCTTGATTATATTAAATACATTTGGAATAGCCGAAAAAGGGTGCTTTATTTTTAGAATATTGACATTGTCAAATGAAACATATTAGCAGATAACAATGATGTGTCTGATAAATCGTGAACAAAATAAAGTAAAAGATATGCATAAGTCTTTTTATACGTTCTACTATCGGGTGAGCTTTTGGCGATCACGTGTTTAACATAGTAATAAGTAAAATTTATCGCAGAACAAAGATTAGTGCTTCTGAGAAACTGAGTGGCGTATGACTTTGAAACTTTCTGATTCAGGTTGTAAGTTACAGTAGTTAAAAAGTAACCATGAACATAAAATAATTTTACTACTTACTGGTGAATAGGATTGCTGTAATCAGTTATATATATATCGCTGTCAAAAAGAAATTAAATGTTAGTTAAATTTAATGTATTTTAGGAGAGTCAAGGCATAGAAAGTGTACTCCAATTAATTGAACGTTGAAATACATACAATGTATCTTCAAATGACATTTATTATCAGCGAAGGATTAAATATAGATACAAGTTTAAAATTTGGTTGTTTATATTCACTCAACTCTTTTTTTAACACGGTAGATACGTTCCGCAAAAAACTGCGTACAAAAATATAATAGTATAATTCATTAAAAGCGTGAAGAAATGACAACATTATGACATTAAAAATCGCGTAAAAGAAGTGATAATGAAGAGATAAATCAATTACATAAAATAATATTCATAATATGTACATTAATTAAGAAAACATAGTACTGTTCATCGATACTTGATTATACATGGAGACTTTTACTAGAGACTGGACATAAGTCGGTCCTGACCTTCTAAATAAAGTGGAATAAAGTACAAAGGTATATTGTGTTTATATAAAGCAAACCAAAATGTCCGGTTGTCGTATTCGTCGAGACCAACCGAAAAAATGATGAATATTGACAGTTAAATAAAAAATATCATTAAGTTACATTTTTGTTTTTGTTTATGGTAGATAGATAGCTCAAACGATATATTTTTTCATAAAATGTACTCAAGTGTCTCTGGCCGAGTGTACTTGTTGTATATAGGTCGGTGGCGATCGAAACTCGACAGCCAGTACCAGTGGAACAGGCACGCTTTCGGACACGCGATGCGACCGCTAATTTTATCAATCCGCAGGTCCATCGACCGGCCACATGAAAGTAACGCTTCTACATTGAAAACAATCACTTATTTTGTAGCTGATATTTTAAAACAGAGCGCCACAATTTAAATTTTTAAGAAACAAAAAAAAAAAACAATAAATGAATCCCGTAGTTCGTATATTTAAGATTTCGTTTGGAGGAGTTTCAATATTAAATTTGAATCGTTTAAATTATGTACATTCACACAAGTTTTGTCACTGACGACCCAAGTTTCGCCTTTCGGCATCTTCATGTGTTCAAGTGCACGGCTGACAAAACTTTTGTGAACGTATGTACATATTTTGAACGATTCAAATTTAATAATGAAATTTCACCAAGCACCTTCAGTCGAAATCTTTAATTATGTCAATATTGCTAGTACAGCAAGATTGAATGAACTATATAGTTAATTAGTGTTCCAAGTTTCTTGCTATTAGTCAAAATTTATGGTTTAATATACACTTATTTCTTTTACAAATATGATACATTTATTAACTAAACGTTGGTTTAAGTTCATCCGTGCACTTGAACGCCTGAAGATGCTGAAAGGCGAAACCCGGGTCGTTAGTTACAAAACATGTGTGAATGTACATAAATTGTACGATTCAAATATGTATGTTTTTCAAATATTTGCAAGTGACACTTCAGTTTGTTATTTACATGTACTTGAAAAAAAACTACAAATTATTAGTTTATTAGTTTTGCAATGTAAAAAAAACAAGATTTTTTCAATCTGTTCTGTTCTGTTCGAAGGCATGGATGTTTGCGATGTCAAAATTTGTCAAAACTATTGCAATCCTTAAATAAAGGTCAAAGAAATTAGTTAACCGTTAGTCCTGTCTTAACCTTATCCTTTTCACCCATACCCTCTTCTTTCGAAGAGAGGTTAGGTAACTGTGTAAAATGCAGTTGTTGTAGAAAAACCTCTCAGTTTTAGGGTGTTTACAGTCAATACTTGGTGGAAAGGCATTATATTAGTTTGACAATGCTCGCCATGAACGAAATCGGTCATGAACTTTATAAATAAAGTGGAAATAAAGTTCAAAAGAATATTGTGTTTTCTCTCAAGAAAAACTTCTGTTGTGATACCTCCATTAGGAGGCTAAATGATCAACATCAAAAAACGCGGACATGAATTTTAAAAACAAATGAAGTAATCGACATCAAAATAAAACATTACACACAAAATAACAACCATCGTCGGTAAGCAATACAAGCTTTTACTGTGACAAATTATATTACTTATGCCGGTCGTCATACAATGCATTTAATTAACATCAACGAATCAATTCAACTTGCATTCACAAATATTGTATTTATACACAGCGAGATACTTCGTTTGTTTGTTTGTTTGCGATACGAAATGAAATAAGCGTTATTAAATCAGTTTGGAATATCGGGAGAACAGTCGCCGAGACCGAAGCAAACACTGACTATCACAACGTACAATTGTGCCTAAAATTAGATTAAGTCCAATTTGCAAATTAGTGTTCCGGGAATATGTTCCGTATTCAACCACCGTTTCACAAATCCGCTTAAATATAATTCATAAAATTTAACGATTGCAAAAACCATATTAAAAATGTCGAACGAATATAACAAGTACATAACGTTACTTTATTAGGTAAGTAAACGATAAATGTTTTTATTACTGTTTTAAACCATAAATAGGCAACGGTTTATAAAAATATTTTATTTATTATTTGTGCTTTTTTGCTTTCTTTACTTTGAAATGAAAATATTTATTTTTCAATAGTATTGTTTTAAAGTTTAATACAATTGAGTCTATTACTTGCAAACACGGCTTATTTCAAAATTAAAAAAAAATGAAACTTGAATTTCATTATGAAAAACAATGTACATTTTACAAGTATTTTTAGTCTTTCGTTACTTTCGAATGATATTTTGGATGCTGTCAAGCCATGTTTGAAAAATATTTCTAAAAATACTCTCAAAAATTTATTTTTATCTACTAAATTACATTCATGGATCATGAACAACTTTGGAATGAGCCGGGTTTGCAAGTAATACCTTCAATTATGCTCTAATCGCTGTTGACAAAAAAAAAACACTTTTTTTATTCGCATTGGCAAGGAAGACCTTTTTCTTACTGCTCATTTAAATCTATAGCCTCGAAAGATATCGACTGTGGAAAGGAAAAAGGACGTAACCCACACATATCAAATTTCACAGGAGGCACAAACACGTGTTTTGATGATTTTGGGCCATATGCAAATTATGAACTATACACAACTTTGAAGTGCACGAAGACTTCTAAACTGGTGCTAAATTGACATAATCTAATATTAATTTAAGAAATTGTCTAGAAAAAACCTTTTTTTCAGTCTTAAAAGCTAAATTTAGATACTAATTCGGCATTTGCAGCTTACATCCGTTTGATAGAACGTGTATCAAGTTGTATACATTGTGATTATCGAAAAAAAGCTGTTTTGAAAAATACGTGGGTTACATCCTTTTTCCTTTCCACAGTCAATATGGTTTCTCAATGTATAAAGCAGGGCTTCCCTAACTGCGTTACGTGGAACCTGAACAGGTGTTTCAAAAAAATGCGCAATGATATTGTATGCTTCAGCACATTTAAGCATCTTCTTCTTCGTATTGAAAGGCGAGCGATGGATAATCTGCACTAAAATTTATGACATAAGGTATCTTGTTACAAGCAGAGATTTTAAATAATTAATAGCTTTATTTACTCATATTTTTATATAGTATGTTAAAAAATAATAACTTAATAGATAATACAAGTTATTACTATTCTGAATTACTCAACCTAAAAAACTAGTATGTGATCCCTTAAAATTTCCAGATTTGCGGGTTTTCATTGCAGAAAAGGTTAGGGAAACACTGCTATAGTGCATGGAGTACATATTAAAATTTAAAGTTAACGTCAATGTGAGAACTTTTTATAAGTAAAACACTCCTTTTCTGTATATGTACTTTAATAAAAGATTTTGAAATTAATTCTGTAATTTAAATATTGCAAATATTCTTTCCTTCCAACATAACGATGATTGCCTAGTTCCATAGAGCAATAAGTCAAAAATTTGATATTTTGAATTATATAACTCAGTATATTCGAAAATCTCCACAAAATTACAAATAAAAAAAATGCTATTTTCCTCTCGGTAGGCAGATGTTTGCATTTGGTAATAAAGACATATAAACAATCTTCTCTTATTTTCATATACACACAACTCGAAATACCGTTTTAGGGTTTTATCAACATTACAATAAACTTTAATTGGCTAAATAATTCACTAAAAAGATGAGACAAATAATAATTATCACTTTCACACATTTAAATTCAGCTTAGATCCGTCAAAAATTTGGTCAGCCATGTTTCAAAAATACCATTTTCTAGTTGTAGCACTAACAAACCCATCGGTTGTTTCATGATTAAAAAAATATAACAATTTTTGTACTAATTACACATTTTCATGACACTCAATTTTTCATGCTTCAGTGTACAGTTTTACATTGAAATTTCTGTTTATATTAATTACCATGTATAATAGTTTTTTTGTCAGTAAAAAATACGATATCTAGGAATATTTTAATTTTTATATAAATACACAAAATGACCGAACAAATAAAATAATACGCGGTGCTTTTCGTCTTATCACACGACATATGATTAATTGTCAATTTTAATTTATAAACTGTGGCCTGCCAGTAAATTTCTTTGCTTAAAATACATTTATGATACTAATACACGAAATTGATTCGATAATATTGATGAACCGTTGATGTGTTATCTATTTAGAAGTTGATTAAGAATTGCTATTCTGTCATCGATATCCAGTAATGACAAAAGAACTGTCGCATCATCACTGCGAACAACTAGGGGCTGCAAAAGCGATTTAATGATGAAAAGTGAAAAAAAACATTTATCATTTTTTTAAATCATATAAAGCTGTATGTATCCAGCGTGTATTTAACTCTTTTTTACACGTCTTAAAAGAGCGATTAGTGGTTAGCTAATCGTTCTCGCATCGCCAGTTATTAAAGGATCGGTAGGTTAGGAGGGGAGGACATTTTAGACATCAAAAACACAGAACCGTCTTCGAACAGAAATCGATAAAACAACCAAAAAATGCTATTCATACTGAGACTCGAAGTGAGATCCGGCACGGAAGCCAACAACGCTAACCGCTGCACCATAGAACCCAACTTTAATTATAGATTAACGTATATAAATATTAATACAAACACAATACTCCTTTGTACTTTATTTCCACATTATTTAAAAAGGTCAGGACTAGTTTCGCTCACGGCGAGCATTGTCAACTAACAGTAAATATAATTTTATAGTTATATTTATACAAAAACAAATTGAAATGAAAAGGTATAAACAAAAATTGACATTGAAAAGAATTTACAAATTACAATAGAAGTGATTCTACAATTACACAAAATTAAAATGTTTGACACTTCTAATATATAATTAAAAAATTATCAAAGATTAATACATTTAAAGTGGTGACTGATAGTAATTACGAACATAATTATAATTTGGGAATTTTTTATTGACAGTGAACACCTTAAAAGTACACATGAGGACGTCAATTTCAAAAACTACCTTAAGAGCATTTCTGATTTTGATGCCAACTTGTTCTCTATTTCAATATCTAAACCAAGCGTAGGGAACCTGCGGCTTTTTGGCTACTCTGGTGCGGCCTTCTGGCCAATTCTCTAATTCTGTACATTTTTGTAATTTCGTAAATTCTTGGGATTTTCGATGTCAAAATCCTTTAAAGATCTAAAAAAATGTCCTACGCTGGTAAATTTGGGAAACCCGCAAATTTCTGGGTCTTAGAAATCAGCATAAAATTGTTTCCGGCCAAAAATTCCCTAGTCAATGTTTATTGCGGCCTTCATGTCGAATCAGAAAAATGAATGCGGCCTTTAGAGAAGAAAAGGTTCCCCACCCCTGATTTACACATTAAATCAATGTTAGATTTCAAAACCTCTCTAAATACAGAGAAAACGCATTTACAAATACGTGTTTAGTCTCAAAACCTACTCAAAGCAGTTTTTTTCACTTTGCCAACACTTTTAGTTTTTGGAGTTAAGTAAGCTTTGAATCTAAGACGCTCATATGTCTATTATGTCTCTTGTATTGCCCGATAAAGACCAAGTAGTTTTTGTGTATATTAACGCAGTTTTTTATGTTATATCATTTTGGTATTAGTTGCCATATTAACAAAATACCGGTGATTGCTTAAGTCGGATAATTTGCAGCCCCTAGTTATTACTATCGCTTCCAGGGTGGAAAATAAATGAATAAAAAGAAGCGGTCGATTTATGGCTAGTAATGTAACGTAGGTCGGCAGGGGTCGAATGAAAGCGACGCTGGTCGAATAAAGAGGCTGAATTGATGAGGGCGGTTATTCAAAAGACTCGTTGACACATTCGATATCGCTTTGCATTGTGGAAGCGACGATAATTATAGCCGATCCAGCTGTTAATGGTCAGTAATTGAATGAGACTGTATTATTATCTTTAATAACAACAAATATACTGCCCTACAAAGTAATTACAAGATCGATAGTTAAAATCAAGCATCAAACATTCATTTACCTTGTAGGTATGTCTTCTATTACAAAGGATACATGAATACAATTTTATTCACAAAGCCGAATTTACTTACAAACATAATAAGCATAATGTTTTTACTTAAAGAGTTCAACTGATTTTTAATATAGTATATCTATGGCCAATGGCGGCCGGTCAATGTTTCATTACATCAATGCACCTCTTGTATATACAGGGGCGGTTATATTTCATGAAATAATATTATTTTAGTAAAAACACAATATTCCTTTGTACTTCATTCCACTTTATTTAATATGTCAGGACCGGTTTCGCTCATTACGAGCATCGTCAACTGATAAGAAATATAATTTAACCATGCTATTTATACAAAAATGAACAGTTATAAACAACAATTGGCATTGAAAAGAAATTACCAATTACATTAAAAGTGATTCTAAAATAACACAAAATTAAAATGTTTAACACATCTTATATATTTTTAAAAAGTCATCTCAGATTAATAAATTTAGAATGGCGATTTAAAGTAATTACAAACATAATTAAAATTTGGGAAATTTTTGACAAAGTGATAAAATGCTACATTAATAATATTAAATAATAAATAATATTAAAACCTAACATTTATACCATTCACTCATTTTAAATTATTCGTGTATTTATTGTCTAAAATATAATAAAATAAAATGTTCCCAACCCGACAATAAAATATTACAAATTCTTAACTTTATCATGCACTATACTTAATGCTTCCCCTCATTTAACGCAAAGGAACGGCGTTCCGGCACCTTTTCTCTGGGAATTTTTAATGTTTCAAATCAATATTCGCAATCTTTTGCAATATTTTGGTAATCATTAACACTAGAGTCTGAAACCATTTGACAGTTAATTTAGTATGGCCGCCGTGTCAGTGCTGCCAATAAAAAAACACAACTCATTCAATAATTATTATTGGTAAATATTGTACATACCTAAAAACAACACTTTATCCGTAATCTGTCAACTTTGTGGATCCAAACGATAGTGAGTTAAATACTCAAAACGTTGAAAACATGTGGATGCGAGCGAAACGAAAGTTGAAACGCCAATTCGGTACAAGTGGTGTGCTTTATTCGGGTCCTATTTGGATGAATTCATGTTTAGGAATTTGTTTCGCTTCCCAGGCAGCAGTATTTTTGGAGTATTTCTAACAGTTATTAGAGACAACTAAAATTCTTAGGTAAGTACAATGTTTACAAATAATATTTAATAATAATTATTGAGTGAGTTATGTTTTTGTATTGGCACCACTGACACGGCGGCCATACTAAATTAACTGTCAGTTGTTTTCAGACTCTAGTGTTAATGATTACCAATATTTTTATTCTTTTTCGAAAACTTTTGATTTTTGAACCTTGTATTTATGTGTTACAGCTTTTCGAGAATTGTCAGAACTACGTTTGGAGTTACAAGATTTGAACTGTGATGTCAATGTAAACCTTTATATTACAAATCAAAAAATAAAAGCACTAGTGTAACTTTTTGAAAAGAGGAAATATAATTTGGAACCTTTTACAATTGTGCTGCATTTGCTGTAGGCGATTTGCGTTTTCGTGAATTTACTTTCAGTAGACGAAAAAAGAGCTTGAGCAACTTTCACTTCTACAAAAAACCCAGACAATATACATCCACTTATTAAACGTTAATTGTTTACATTTCGTACAAAATACTAAATGAGTTTAATTAGCTGATTCAAATCTTACGATTTTATTGACTCTCAATGACTTTGCCAATATGATTGATAACAAGACGCTTTTGACTTGTCCACTTTTGGTAGATAATTTTAATACACTTGTAGTTCATTTTCTAATTTGAAACATACATTATATTGTAGCTGTTAAAATTCCTAAAAGTTGATTACTTCTTTTTGAGTCAAATTTTACCTTTCTCGCTCCTCACCATTCTATCAATCCCTAATAAAATCTGTTTCAAAATTGAAAGTTGTTTCATTATTGCTTATTATTACCTAATTACTTTATTACTTGTAGTTATACCAATTCTATTTAATTAACCCTTATAATATCTGCATATTTTTAATTATTATTTATTGTTGCCTATCAAATTATTATTAAAATGTATCTTAACTGTATCATTGAGGGGATATCATCTTCGGTGTGATGCAGAGAGGAAAAAAAATGTTTATCGATTTAAAAAAAGAAGCTATGAAAATTCCTTACCGGAATTAATAATACAGTGTAAACTGTACGTCTATTTGATATTGTATGCCTCGATCATAATTAAACATCGAAAAGGTTAAAAGTTTATTTCTTGCAGAGGGCAGACTGCTGATGAAAGTATCAAAATTATGATATCACCCATAAACTACAATAAGCACGTTTAAAATAGAACAATAAAAAGCTTGCATAAATAAACAATACCTTTGTTTATTTATGATTTAATATTCAGCAGCCAATTAGTGGCCGTCGAGAGCTTTTCCCTCACGAAAACTTTTGTTTCTTTATGAAATCAAACAAAAACTTACGTATACCACAGGTAAGAATTTAAATAATAAATTGCCACGTTGAATGGTGTTTATTTCACCCCTGTACTTGCTTGTTTAATGTAAGTATAATACTTTGGCAACGGTCAAAGGGGGTAGTAGTGTTATTAACCAATCAGTTAAAAATATGTTCGTGATTCGCCATGTTAAAATTAACGAAAAGTGTTAAATTTTACCCTTCATTGTGCCTGTAATAAAATAATTTCATTTTTCATCAAGCGTGTATACATGTAAAATAAAATTTGATAACTTTGTTATTTCACTTGTGTTACAAAATTTGTTACAGTTGTTACTCTCCAAATTGGACATTTTACAAAAAAACAATCAGAACAATTTTTAAACAATTTGATAATTTATTGATTAGGTATAAATCAGTAAATTTAACTTATAAATGTTACTGCGCGGCAGCTGCAGGTAGTTTCATATACATATTGATGTAATAATTATAGCAATTTGCAGAAGTGACGGTTGCAATACGAGACTATGTATGATGAAGACGATTATGAAGAATTTTAAAGAATTATAAATACTAGCTGTAAGCCCGTTGCCTTCAACGGGGAGGATTTTTCCATCTTTTTTGTCGTCATCGAATAGGAGAAATCGCGACCATACAAACAAACAATCAAACAAACTTACGAACGAACCTTATCAATTATTAATATATAAATAAATAAACTATTTTTTTATTAATTCCAGCAGTTTATATATACGTCCAATTTGATTTGTAAAATGTCCAATTCGGAGTTTAAAAACTGTACACGAGTTTCACCTATTTAAGAAGCATCATCAGACATGTGAATCTAAATGTTCCTGATTATTTTTTGAGAAATCGTGGACATGAATTGTTTGTTCTCCCAAGGTGTAGAACCAGCCTGCCAATGGGGATGCCACTGGGGAGAGCTTTAACGGTGTTCAACAATATTGCTTCGGATGTCGACATATTCCACGTAGACGTGAGTGAGTTCCGACGAATACTAATTTTTATGTATTAAAGTAGAGTTCGTCGGAGCTTACTCAGTTGACTTCTTTGCCATTTTTTTTTCTACTGATTTTAATATTAAATTGTACTATTTTTTTTCTCCATTGTAAAAGTTTTAAATTTGTAATTTGTCAACCTTTTGCAATGTTAATTAAATAAATAAATAAATAAATAAAATAAAAATAAAAATAACATCTAAACTAAACATAATAAACTAAAAAATTATTCGTTTGTTAAGTTATAAATTACAAAATAAACGTTGGGGTTATTCTTTTTTCTACTGGAGAGAGAGGGTAAGATACAAACTTTGGTAGTACTAATTATAAAATAATTACTATCATTAGGTGTGATATATCCCGATGGAAATAAATTCAACAACGGTAATCTTATTTAAAATATTATTTACTGATGTTTCCTTCTTTGGTGAACATATTTATGTACGTATACATTATTTTTAAGTAGTTTTAAATGCCAGTAAAATGTAAATACGACAGTGTATTAGGGTAACTCTGACGAAATAGCAGGTATAAGGGTGAAATTTAACACATCAATACCATTCAATATCCAACGACATATCATTACCAAAAAGTCACTTAACAGTCATATTAAATCTTTCCACCCTTTATTACCTCTAAATCAGCGATTTCCAAACTGGGAGGCGCGCCTCCCTGGGGAGGCATGGACTATTGCAAAGGGAGGCGCGAACAGTCCAACATATTTATTTACCCTTTAAAACGTGTCTTTATTACTATATGAAATAAAGTATGGGGAGGCGCGAAGATATTTTTTTCTTCAAAGGGAGGCGCAATGACAAAAAGGTCGGAAACCACTGCTCTAAATAGACCTGTTACAAGACAAAAACAGGATTTGACCCCTCTTTCACCTTTCATTCACATATAACTTCTATTGCACTGCGTGCAAGCAAACTTCTTGGGTTTATTGTTAGACAAAGCAAACCATTTGAAAACCCAACTGTGTTTCGCACGCTTTATGTTTCTTTGGTCTTAAGTAAGCTTGAATATGGATCCATCATTTGGAGTCCATATGAAAGTTTATACAAGCTGCAATTGGAGAGAGTCCATAAGAAATTTCTAAGATATTATTATTTCAAAAAATTTAAATTCTTTCCCTTTGATAATTCCTTAAAAGAATACTACTCCACTAAATTTCTTTTAAGAATGTTATCATTTCACTCTCTTGAAGCTCGAAGATCGTTTTCAAGCTTAAAACATTTTTCTCTTCTCCTTCGGGGCCGAGTTAATAATCCTGAAATTCTCATGACTATTAATTTACATGCTCCCAATTTATTCTTACGTGGGCGAAACTATGAGCAAAAACTTTTATTTCTAAAAACTTATACCTCGCTTAGGAGGTATGAGTCACCAGTTCCTAGGGCCGTTTAATTGATCAACTCATTGCCTAGAGAAGTGGACATTTTTAGTGATAGTATTTGTGAACTGTTTGTTAAATTTTACTATTTTATTTCTCGATTTTGTGTGTTGATTTTGATGTATTATGTAGTTTTATTTTATATTTTGTCTCTTTATATTTGTCAAGTACATGGCGAATTGGCGTTAGCTGTTATGTCATGTACTATATTTTTAATTTTAAACAATAAATAAATAAATAAATAAAAATGAGTATTGAATGTAATTTATGTGCTTTGTGTCTCTAAAATGATTAAAAATAAATGTATTAACGTTTTTTTAGGCTAGAAGACAATCACATCTACTGATATAAGTATTGTACGAGGTTTAGTTATAGGGAATAAACAAAATTAATGCTGAAATAGAAATGAAACGAAAAAAAATCTCATTCATAAAAGTAACGACATTTCTACAGTAAAAATGCAGTATATTAAAAAGTCGCTCCAATACAAAATATTCTGGGTGCGGGCTTTCGCCTTAACGACATTAACACAGTATAAGCTCGTATTTTGTGTATAAACTGAGTTGTAAAACACAACGGCGAATAGTTTTATACATTTGTAGACATTGTTATATTAAAACGCTTACAATGATAGAGAAAAATTTCATCACTTCATTTCGCAGAATGCAGATCTGTTTGCTGCAGTTCATTTAAACCGGTCTTCAATGTCATCTTAAAGAGCTTAAAAGTACGTGAATTAAGGCTTTTAAAATATTCAATGACGGTTTTACGTAAGGTTGTCAATTTTTAAAATCATGGTTCGGGACACTCATCAATTTGAACATTTAAAAATGTTTAGAAAACCTCTAGAATATATAAGTTGAATACAATCAATCACTCACAATTTATTTTAAATTAACTGCAAATTAAATCAAATAATAATATGATTATAAGTATGACGGCTCCGTGGAGCAGTCGTTAACGTCGTTGGCTTTAGTAACATGATGTATCTCATGGGTTTGAGTCGCAGTACGAACAGCATTTTTTCAATCGATTTACCGATTTATGTTAAAACGCATGGGTGTTTGTGATATATAAAAAAATACTCCCACTCTTCTAATCCTAAAATTGACGAGAACAAACGAGATTGATTATTTAGCCACCAGTTCTGTTCTAGCACTACCTTTTATTTTTTTTAAAAAAGCACTGTCTGTAATAAACCTAATCTTCTATCGATATTTTATAATTTCAATACAGAAGATCGAGTTTCATACAAATCATTTATAAATTGTGCATTTAAATTTATACGTTTATTATATTTTTAATAGATAAAACTTTAATGTTAAATATAGTTTTATATTGCATCAAATAAAATGAACAACTTTATATGTCTTTATAAAAAGATAACTATTACAATATTGGTTGATAAAATCGGCGTAAAATGCAATACAATCTGAATATTTTTTTATGAAAACGAGTAAAAGTTAACTATAAAAATAATATTTATAACTCATAAATATCTCTGAAAATTTTATTTTAATGTGTACTGCATATCAGATCATCGACAATGTGTTTTTTATAGCTTTTGAAAGAAAACAGTCCAGAGCTCGAATCGTATGAAATCAATTCCGGTATTTTTTTTATTGTATTAATTCCACAGGATTACTACAGATCAACGCTAAAGAAGTATTTGCTCATTAAAAGTAATTTCGAAGTTCATTTTTGACATAAAATTAAATTTGATAACTTTGTTACTACGTGTTTAGCAGCTGCAACTTTTTTTGTTAATTTGCTCGAAACAGAATTTAATAAAAAAAAGTATCTCAGAATTTCGCACAAGACGATAAGAAGATTATCCGTCCATTGCAAAAAAATGGGGTTTCCGTAGATTGTATTTTCAGATTTAGGGGACCGTGACATTACAAAGTTCGTGAAGCACTGCTCTAACTGACATACTCAAATGAAAATAATCAGTTTAGTATATACATATGTATGTACAGTCTCGAGGGAGTATTTTGCAAACGTCGATAATAATCAAAAGCCCCCGGATTATGGCTCACTCGAGCTCTGTTGACCGATTCATTTGCCGACTGGTGTATGCATAACTAAATTAGACAGGCTTTGATTGATTTGTCGGTCGGATTTTCCAATTAATTTCCACCCGTCATTTTCCGACCGGCGGTTCACTGCGCCACCTCGCGCCACAATTGGCACAGGTGAAGTAAAACTGACGTCTTTATTATTCATTCATTCAACCTCACCGTAAGGGTAATTTATATATTTTTACACGAAAACCTTTTATAAGTGGTATAGTTCAACCATAAATCTACGCACGTCAACAATTTATTTTAGTCCGATAGCTGCATAAGAATAAGGTAATATATTATTCGACCTAAAGCGAGATTATTAAAAAATAGCCGTTAATATATCAACTGTGGAAAGGAAAAAGAACGTAACCCAAAGCTTTTTTCAAAACAGGTTTTTTTTCGAAAATCACAATTTATCGAACTTGATTAACGTTCTATCAAAAAGATGCAAGCTGCAAATTCCGAATTAGTATCTAAATTTAGCATTAAGTTTGAAAAAGATTACCTTGTAAAAAAATAAAACCGAGAATAAAGACTGGAATAAAAGTTTTTCCTCGACAATTTCTTTAATTAATATTAGATTATGTCAATTAAACACCAGCTTAGAAGTCTCCGTGCACTTCAATTTTGTGTATAATTCATAATTTAATATTTAATATTTTGTCTTATTATATTTGTCAAGTACATGGCGAATTGGCGTCAGCTGTTATGTCATGTACTGTACATTTATTTTTTAACAATAAATAAATAAATAATTTGCATATGGCCCAAAATCATCAAAACACGTTTTTTGCACCTCCTGTAAAATTTTATATGTGTGGATTACGTCCTTCTTCCTTTCCACGGTCGATAAATATATATATATTTATACATGTCCGCTCCCAATGTGGAGCGTACGGCCTCCTAATGGAGGTACCTCAACAGAAGTTTTTTCTACGAGAAATCTTTGTTACTCAGTCGTTCAACCTCACTTTTTTCAAAGTGAGTAGTAGGGAAAGAAGGATAAGGCTAGAACAGGACTAGTGGTTAACTAACCGCTATTGCTACACCCAGTTATTAAATGATCAGAAGGATGGGAGGAGAGTAAATAATGTGAATTGACATCACAAAAATCCAGTCTTCGATCACATCTTTGAATTGAATAATTCTCAAATTCACTGTGATCTTACCGGGAATCGAACCCAGACCTGCGTGATCGGTCGAGCAAGCTCTAACCTACTGGGCGACAGCAGGCGACAAATAGTCTGCATTATAATGAAGTCATAAATTGAGGAAACTTAGATAAATCGTATATTGGATTCAAGATAGTGTAATTTCATTACAATCAGTGGCAGGCTGCCAATACGTTAACATGGGGTTCGCTTAATTTAAAAACGATTCGTGATGTTTTGGGGATGGTGTGGATTCGTTTTATCACTCCTATGCAATTATATGCAATACTTAAAAAATAAATCGATTGTTACTTGTACACTTATAATATGTAACGATACGACATTTATCGTAAATTTGTTAATTTAAATGGCTTAAAATTTACTACTGTGTATACCAGTGAAAGGGAACCTGCGGCCTTTTGGCTAATCTGATGCGGCATTTTGACATGAACAAAATATTCACTTTATTCAAAAAATTATACGCAAGCGCATAGAAAAAGAGTTATCCACACCTTTATAAAATTTTGAACACGACTAACGTTGTTACGCTACGGAATACACCCTATAAGAAGAGTGTGAAGCCGTAGCGGGTGGTGGTGGGTACAACGTTGAGTACCCTAGGGAATTAAAAAAAAAATCTCATTATATGTTCGATATTCGAAAAATAGGGGGGGGTATCGACGTTTTCTTATGTTGAATCAGATAAATGAATGTGGCATTTATAAATGAAAAGGTTCCCCACCCCGTGTGTATACTAAAGCTGTCTTCGATTATATATAAGCCAGAAACTGCAGTTATCTACTAATTTGATCTGAGAATGTTGTTTTCGCTTAAATTATCAAGGGTCTCGCCTAGGGCATCCACTCCCGGGATCTCGTTCGATTTTCTGATCCCGAAATCCCGGGATTGACACGGTTGCGATCCCGGGATTTTGGGATTGCGAGAGCTAAAAAAATCTGGTGGAATGGTATAGCGAATTCACGATTTCAAATTCCTCAGTGAGCTAATCGGGATCCCGGGATTGAAAATTAATCAATGCCGAAATCCCGGGATTGGAAAAAGGCTTCGGGATTGGATACCCTAGTCTCGCCAGCCTTGGGAAAATTTGACAAGTGGCTCGCGTCTAAACTCTAAAGTATATTTTTATTTGTGCATTTAAAATATAAAATGAAGGGTTAAAAATATGTCTAAATACAAATATGTCTTTGGCGGGCTTGTCGGGGCGGCAAAGTCTTGGCGGACCTCGTACTATTTAAACTCTGAGACATACAAGTTAGCTGAAAATGTGGATTCATAATTTAAAAAAAATATTTAACTACAGTTAAATTACGGAGATATGAATACTGCGCTAGTACTTAATTATTAGCAGAGTACATTTAATGTCCCGTATTAATTTCGTGTGACAGTTTTGCGAAATATTGTCCAACCTGGCTTAGCTGTGGACACTCCTTCGGTACAGGCGTGTAGCTTATCTACCTTTTGTTTATATTTATTTATTATGCGTCGTATAAGACCGCTTTAATTGGCGCGTACAAGCAGATGTTGTAAAAAAGGAATTATCGATTCACGAAAAACAATTTTTTTCAACACACAATGAAAATTTTCAGACTTGCAAATGCCGTCTCACACGACCGTCGATTGATGTTTATTCCCGCTAAATAAAAATCAGATTAACTTTCACTTCAGGAAATACTTCAAACCAATTTGCCAAATTTGTTAATTCATTATCACAATATAAATTAGGATTAAATTTGAATCGTTCAAATTATGTACATTCACACAGATTTTGTCACTAACGACTCGGGTTTCGCCTTTCGGCATCTTTAGGCGTTCAAGTGCACGGATAAACTTGAACTGAGGTTCTGTGTTCATCCGTGCACTTGAACGCCCGAAGATGCCAAAAGGCTAAACCAGGGTCGTTAGTGACAAAATCTGTGTGAATGTACATAATTTGAACGATGCAAATTTAATATTGAAATTCCACCAAGCACCTTCAGTCGAAATCTTAAATTATAAATTAGGATGTTAGAAAGGAAGACTAGATGTATTGTGTACCTTT
>CM062840.1:21657666-21697811 GCA_031772345.1 Himalopsyche anomala
TCTATGCCACCATATATCGACTGTGGAAAGGAAAAAGAACGTAACCCACAGTTTTTTCAAACCAGTTTTTTTTCGATAATCACAATGTATCAAACTTGATACACGTTCTGTCAAAAGAATGCAAGCTGCAAATGCCGAATTAATATCTAAATTTAGCTTTTTAGTTTAAAAAACTTGAGCTAAGTGTTCATGATAGGATGAGTGGTAAGGAATTCAAGACGTAACTTACATTAATACCTTCGGACAGAAATCGATTACAAAATCAATCTTTAAAAACTATCCGTATTGGGGTTCGAGCCCGTGACCTCCGTGTTCTAAGTCAACGGCGTTGACACAACCAACCACGCAGCCAGCAAATATAATTTAAATGGCTCAAAATAAAAGATGTGTTCGTTTTTACGTTCACCTGGAAATAAGGTAATATTTTCATTAGGGGTTATACGAAAACCAGCTTTTGAAACAACCGGTTTTACAAATAATGGATAATTCAATTAAAATAGCGAGAAAAAGTTTTTTTTATGTTGTTTATTTATATACATACATAACAATATACAACGAGAAATGTTTGGTGTTATTCTTCAGAAAATATGATTTAAGAAAACACAAAGCGTCCACTGATCGTTTTGTAACAAAATTTTCTGATCGAAAATACCCTTTCGCTGGGTAATGATGTGGTGCATATGGTCTTTAAGCCATCAAATAAATTATCCAAATTTTTTGTCTTTATAGGCTTGTTTGTGGAAAATCTGGCACAACCGGTTACGAAGGTGAAAAACCGGTTTTCGAATGTCACAAATTTTGCCAAAAAACCGGTATTTGAAAACCGACAAGCACTAATTTCCACAGATTTTTTTTACAAAACTATACTTTGCCGCCTGTGTGGCCGAGTGGTCAACGTCTTTGGCTTCAGTTACGGAGGTCACGGGTTCGAATCCCAGTACGGACAGTTTTATAAATTGATTTTTCAATCGATTTATGAACTTCTGTTCGAAGGCATGGATGTATGTGATATCTCAAATTCCCTCCTCCCACCCATCTTATCCTATGAACGGGGCGTATCGAGAGCGATTAGCTTATCACTAGTTCTGTCCTAGCCCTATCCTTCTATTCCTACTCTCTTTGGAAAAAGAGAGGTTGAGCAACTGAGTAACAAGCAGTTCTCGTAGAAACACTTCTGTTGAGATAAACTCCATTAGGAGTCCATATGCTCCATATTGGGAGCGGGCATTGTCAAAAAAAAAAATACAGTTCCCTTAGAAAATTTTCTCAAAAAAATAACCCCACGATATTAAAATTGTATACGTAAACTTAAGCTCGTCTTGCCGATGCCGCACGATATGCCCTCTTGGCACAGACTGTAATAGCTTTTTAACACTGTATTTGGGTTATAACTGAAGAATACATTTACTTTGTACTGTTGCCACGAAGAAAATGCGATACGATCACTCGGATTAGGTCATCTTGATTCTAGTGCTGCATCTACTTACGTATTCAACAATTTACATAGCCCTCACGCGCTTATAACAAGCCTCATAAAATCAGAATCCATAAATTCACCGCCTCTTTTGATATCAGGTTTTGTGATGCTTAATTTTTCTTATGGTTCTTTTTCTGCCCCAATGATTTTCACATAATAAACTTAAAACATCATGAGGTAGTAAGCTCATGCAAAAACAATTAATAATATAAATGAGGTTCTCAAATGACCAGTCTACATTTTTTACTTTTTGATTTAAACTGATATTTGAATTCTTCAATAAAGATGTCTTATGTGAAATAATAAGCCAAGCCAACTTTCCACTTTAAGAATAATCATTTGTGTGCTTAGTTAATTATGCATGACTTTTAGGGTGTTCACTGTCAACACTTGGTGGAAATGTATTATACTAAAAACAGAATATTCCTTTTCACTACTTGCACTTTTATTTTAGTTAGATCAGGACCGTTTTCGCTCATGACGAGCATTGTGAACTGATAAGAAATAAAATTTAACAGTGTCATATATACAACAACAAATTTAAATGAAAAGATGTAATGAACAATTGGCATTGAAAAGGATTTACAAATTACAGTAGAAATTATCAATAAGTGACTAAAAGAAAACAAGCTAAAATGTTTAACACCTCTATCGTGTAATTAAAAAATCATCAAAGAGTAATAAAGTTTAATAGGGTAAAAATACTAGTTCTAGAAGATAGTTCTGACGATGGCGAAAGCCGAAATAGCTATAAACTAATAAATTTTTAAAAAAACTGTAGAACTAAATACGTTGCTATTTTTACCCTATTATAATGGAGTTCTACCAAGTAAATTCTAAGTCAATAAATAAGTAATAAAGTTTGTTAAATTTTATTTCTTATCGTACTCTTTTTACCATTTTAAAGTTTGATTAACTATTAACAACTAGCTAGGTTTAAAACTTTCTAATACAAACACGGCAAATATGCAATCAAAAGACTGACATTGTTGAACGGATAACTACAAGTACTATCAACGCATGCCCATCTCGATCGATCTTTCGCAAAACCATTATCTGTTTATTTGATTATGAAAATACTTGTATTCGTATGGTAAAAAAATGAATTGAATAAATATAATACACTTATTAATTTAATTGGCATTTACTTGGTAGAACTCCATTACAACACGGTGAAAAAATAGCAATATATTTTAGCTCAACAATATTTTTTGATTGTTGATAGCTATTTCGGCTTGACGTCCTCATCAGAACTATATCTAAACCTGCATTTACTTATCTATATCGACTGTGGAAAGGAAAAAAGACGTAACCCTATGCATATGGCAAAAATCGTGTTTGGACGAATTTTGGCAATATGCAAATTATGAATTATACACAAAATTTAAGTGCACGGAGACTTCTAAACTGGTGTTTAATCATCATAACCTAATATTAATAAAAGGAATCGTCTAGGAAAAAACTTTATTTCAGCCATTTTCTTGGTTTTAATTTTTTACAAGCTACGTAAAGACGTACGTAGCGAGAGCAATTAGATAACCATTAGTCTTGCCCTAGTCCTATTCTACTATCCTTACTCTCTTTAAAAAAAAGAGATTAAGCAACTGAGTAATAAACAGTTATAGTAGAAAAAAAACATTTTGTTTTAAGTCTGAAATTAAAATAAAACAGTTTGTTTTCCATTATCTGATTAACTAAATGTGACACAATTTATGAATCATTTTTTTAAATTTAAAACTGCGTTGTTTGAATTTGAAAATCATTTTTGTTTATTATCGCCATGTATTTAATATCAAGCAAAAAGGCTATTTGATATGTTATCCGGTTGGGTGTACCAACTACGGTTTTTGACGTTCTGGCAGGTACATAACAACAATGTCAATGTATACATGCAGTGTATCGTTTACAAATCCATTTGTTACAGCGTTTTATAACACTTACACGATACAGTTTTCTATATTTTCTAGCGATCAGATTTTTCTACTGCATTTTAAAATATACACAAAAATAATTAGAGATACAGATAGTTGTATGTTATTTTTCTCTCACTAACTTGGGATATTATTCAAGACATCCAGTGTCGGATTATCCCATAAGCGCAAGAGGCGCGCGCTTGGGGCCTGCAAATTTTAGGAGCCTCAATAATAGCATAAATTATTTAAATCCTTTTATTTTAATTTCAGTTTTCAATATTCATTATTATTCTACGAAGATTTTTACAACACTTTAATGTTATCCTAAAAAAAGGGCCTCCAAAACTTATTGCGCTTGGGGCCTCCAAAGTGTTTAACACACCACTGAAGACATCTGTCACACTGTGGGTTCTAACAAATCCTACGTCATGCATTACCCTTCGTCAAATACATTCGAATTAAGGTCTTAACTGTTAATTGTTGCTGGAAAACCATTTGATTTATAAAAATAAAGCAGTTTTATTATATTTGTTTCACAAATTAACGCAAAATTTATGTAAACTGTTTTATTTTTTGTCATTTTAAGGTGTTCACTGTCAATACTTGGTGGAAAAAAAAAATTCTAAATAACCATACTTTTGATATCAATAAAAACTTCAAAACCCTACATTCAAATAACAAATTGGTAAAATTCAGTAAATAAGAAATGTTAGAAATTAAAAGACATTTATAATTCTTGCCAAATGCAAACTTATCGAATAGTAAACTATTTTTTCTTCCTCGCTGTTTCTTTACCTGTTAAATTTTTGAATATATATTTGTATTTTTTTGTATAATAAGTAATAAAGATCTGACTAAAGCATAATTTATTTTCAGCTTAACTACGCACGATTGTTGCATTTCCCTTCAAGGCTTCCGACGTTATTTACGAATCGAACGATTTGCGACATTTTTTTATGCGCACCATACTTAAGAGAATTCTTAAAGAGAACATTTTGGCACCGTTTCAAGCGCTGATTCTTTACACCAAGCTTTCATAGCTGGTCTTTAGATTCCATCCCCTTAAATGACATGGCATAAATATTTACGTACTGTATATATATATATATATATATATATATGTATATTTTAGAAATCGTCGCATGGGGAATTTAACAAGGGTTTCGATTGTGAGAATGAAAAAGGGAAAAAAATATATTTTACCATATGAATAACATAAATCAATGTAACTATCACAGGATGCCAAGAAGTAATTTTTTTTCTTGACTCAAAATACTGGGCCATGATGTTTTTTTATCGAACTTGGCAAGCGAAGGGCGAAATAGAAAAATCTATGGTAATGCTTTTTTGCTGTAAGCATTTAACTTCAAACGTTCAAGGGTATCTGTTGAAAATATTGAGACGGAAAAAAATATTTTTATAATAATATAGAACCAAAATTCCCGCATTGTGGAAAAGAGGAATACAATTGAAAAGCTCTTGGTAAACAACATTGTTTTGTCCAAGAAAACAATGAATGTGTTACTCTAAGTAGAGCTCTATCAAAAGTTATTAAAACAACTGCGGACTGATTTTGTTACATTAAATTCCATAGTCATTTACGACAGTAATTGATTATTTTGATACCTTCAATATTGCGATGTAATGGTAGAAAAACGTTCAATTTAAAGAAAATATTTCCAGTACACCTATCCTTCAATTTACACGGTAGATAAGTTCCTGAGAAAAATGTGTAAATCGAAATTGTATATTTTTTTAATGTAAAACTGTGTAAATCGAAAAGTACACGAAAAACGCATCATTTGGTTGTTTTAAAATTATAAAAAAGTATAAACATACGTATTCTTTTATTAATTAAATACAGGTTAAGCTTAAAGAGTAACAAAAAAAATGAAATCCAAAAGATTAATTAAAAAAATATTGCAACGGTTGGTGGAGTTTTTATCATTCATCACAAATCACTGTGACTTGACTTGATGACTTGCTATAAAAATATGCTTCTTTTCAGATGAAGAAGAGGATGGTTTCTTCTCTTTAATTTTTTCATAAATCCAAAGTACGGGGAAAAAGTGCACGTGTGATTTTAAAGATAATCGTTTGAAGCCATTGTTCACAAAAAAGTTACGTTAAACACCTGAGAGCATTTGAAAGCAATATATATTATCAAATCGTTGTTAGACTATGGATAAAAACAACGGCTAATTTTTTTTTATTATGTACATGAAATAAGTGTATTTAAAATACTAATAAGTTTTTCGTTTGATAATACATTTAAAGCATAAACAGAAAATTCAATTAGGTACTGATTTAATTTGTGAATATTAATTTAACATGAGGACCATCGGACCGATTAATTTTTAATAAGGGGCTCGCCGAGCCCCTCTGAGCCTTCTTTAGCTCACTCCACCATTGTAGTAACACATCTATACGTTTTAGTAATACTTTAGATTTACCCAATTTTATTAAAAAGAAACTTTCTATTCGAAAAGGGGTTGTAAGTATTACCTGAAAAAAATCACGATTCATCGACGTACATACTGTAAGCTTCTGCTTAATGGAAGCTCACAAAGAAGTAGGTAATTCTTTGTCACACTTTTAAATGTTACTTATAGCATTTTAAGGTAAACATTCTTTGCCAGTAAGTAGAGCTATGATTAATATTTACCAGTCGGTTATTTTACTTGATGAGTTATTAATTACAGTACACTTTGAATTATGGACGAATTAACATTAATTTTTAAATTATTTATACCAGGAAAGTTCCAAAAACGAATGCGATCTTAACGTCAAATTAAAAACAAATTTAACCACTTGAATACCAACCGGACACTGGTTTCCGGAACATATGCAAGCAAACACGGATGTCCAAGACATTTAAAAAATCAAATACTTGGTATTCTAATAGAATATAAGCAATATTTTGATGAATATGTGTAGTGCTATCTATACTGAGTCAATATAGGTTTTTAAAATATCGAATTCGAGTGTGTATTAGGCAAAATTATTGTTTTCAAAAACACGCAGTATCTCTGGAATATATTAATCATTTATTTGCGTGGTATTCCAACTTATTGTATTTGGTTTTAATTTTTTTTTAACTGTGTGAATATTTCGTCGCCCGCTGTGGTCTAGTTGGTTAGAGCTTTCTCTACATATCAGGTGGGACTGGATTCGATTCTCGGTTAAGGTCAATGTCAAATTTGTGAAATTTATGAGTGTTTGTGATGTCAATTTTACACGAATTGATCTCGAGTGACTTACAATAAATTTTCATTGTGTTTTTCTCGTTCTTTCAACTTTAAAATATTTGGTACATTGGTATTAGCTGTAATGTCAAATATTTTTAATATATAAATAAATATTTAATTCTTGATTGAAAAGTATTATATTTATAAAAATATCAAAACAAATTTTATTCACTGACTTCACAATTGTTTTAATCTGGAGCAGTTCTGTTCTACGCGAGTATTTCAAACAGATTTATCATCCTTCCAAAAATAAAACCTTACTTTATATTAGTTCCACATTTATTTAATATGATTAGTGTCGCAATAGAAATAGTATTGTATTACTGTATATTCATATCAGTTGGAAATGCTCGTTATGAGCAAACCCCGGTTCAGATCATCTATATATATAAAACAAAGTGGGGTTATTTACACCACGTATATCTCGAGAATTACTCCAAGGATTTCAATGATCTTTGCTTTATAAAATTCCTTTTTGCCTAGAATAGCAGAATAAGCATTAAAACATCGGAAAAATATCACGGAAAATAAATTATAAAGAAAATAAATGTCTCAGTACAATACGGTTTTTCAAATTTTTTGAATCGAACGCGGAACATGACGTATGCAGTTTATGTTTAATACACTAGGTGGCGTTGGTTGTAAAATTCATTTGTTTCATACTTTGAATTAGAGATGTACCGACGAACTTGGACGAACGTGTCAGAATTTCGAAACTAAATCTTCAATATCCATTTTAAAAAAAATTGGTTGTCTGTTAAGTCGGTTTACGGACGATAGTTTAACGTGACAACGTCATAATAAAACATTGATGAAATGATTGCACACTTTTATGAATAAAATGGAATCATTTTTATTGAATTATCATTATTTTGTATGGATACGAAGAAGGAGTGAAAGAAATCTACAATTTTTTATTGATATATTTTATTCGCACTCATTATTTCAAATATGTTTATTACTTTGATGAACAATTTATTTACAAGTAACAATGTGCTTTTAGCAATTTATTTACAACTTTTATACATGTGGGATATTTAACGTCTTCCAATCTGCCGCTGTCTCTTTTCTACTCAGACGCATCGACCAATCGAGTGGAAGAGAGATAGATGCGGCACAATCTGAACGGTAGGCTGATCGTGCCTCTCTATCGCTTATCCGCGCTCTCGCTCGCACGCTTGCCTTCGGCGTAACGCGACAAACGGGACAATGAGTCATGTTTTTTCGTGCGCGCAGCGGGCGTTCATCGATTTATAAGACGTTGTCACGTCAAAAAAACTTTTAGGAATTTATGTTTCATGTTCATCACCGTCGCTAAAATATATACTGAAATGTGAAAAGACGAATGAAAGTACATAAAATCAGAAAGTATGTAAAAAAAAATTAGTATACTTTTCATGTATATTATATTGTTATTGAACACTATCAAATCATTATTTTATTTTTGATCCCCATATACAGTCAATTCTGTTTTTATGCAATTTCAAAGTAATGCGGTTTTGAAGAAATGCATTTTTTTTAAATGTACCATATTTCACGATATATAAAAATGTTAAATATTACATTGAGAGCATATATCGTTGTATTTTGGATAGAATAGAGAGAATCATAAACACAACCGAAATTTGAAAAAAAATACGATTTCGAACTGTTTAAATCATGTTGCATCTGCCATCGCTGAATTAAGGCCACCTACTTAGGTGTGTTACAGTCGATAAAACCATTGAAACATCAGTAATATCAGCTGAAATGATTACTTTAGCACACGAGCTTGGTGAAGAAAGGCTTGATACCTTTAGCGAAAATTATATCGACGAATTACTTACAGATAAAGCTATAAGTGACAAAGATGTCAATAATTTAAATTTAATTATTGACAAAAAACCAGAAAACAATGACGAACTGAAAGAAATTCTGCGATCATTCACTGCGAAAATAATTGAAGAAGGTCTCCGACTTTTCAGTAAATTAGAAGATCATTTCTTTCTAAATGATTCAAATTCTGATCGCGCATTCAAGTTTCAACGATTACTTAAAAAAAATTATATATGGGTATAACCAGTGCTTTTTTTTGAAAAAAAGGTGCCGGAACGCACTTTTTTCGAGCGTTTTCTATGAAGGTATATTATTTATTATATATTCGAATATCATTTTGATAGAATTAATGACGGTTTATCATATAATGCATAGAAAATAAAACAAAATATACATATTTTAAAATAGAAAAAATAAAATTAAACATTTATTAAAATTTCGAGAAAAAAAGGTGCCGGAACGCCGTTCCGCCACGTTACAGGGTAAAAAAAGCCCTGGGTATAACAAACTGCATAACCAATTAATTATCGAAAAAGAAAATCTGAACAAACTCTGATCACTAATTTCATTGTTAGAAAACAACCATACCATGTGTGGAACATTAAACAAATTTTTTTTTTTTTTTCTAATGTAAGATAATCTCATAAATATAATATTGAAGATTTGGAAAATGTTGCGTTTTTTGTTATATTGAGAATTTATATCATTTCGTAATATAAAAATATGAAAATTTAGAATGAACTTTCGTAAAATTATAAAAAAGTATTATTTGAATAATTTTGAAAAGATCCCTGTCACTATGTTGGTGACATGCATTGAGAACAAATTTATCCTAGACCAATACATTCCTTAGCAACTGCCTTTGTTTGACAGTTACTGTCAAACAAAGTAGTCGTTTGTCAACATTGTGAAGATGTAATTTTATTATTTAAAATACAGTGAAATAAAGAGGTACTAGCTATGCCAAGTACTTCTAAACCAATTCATAAGAGTGCTCGGAATGGTTTTCTAAGAGTCTTTCAGTTCTGTGAAGATGAAAAATCTGAAAAAAAAACAATAATTCCCTTTGGGTCGACATCATTGAATCACTTCGAACTGTCAATGACGTAGTATGCCCAACATTTCGTGCTGCATGTCAATAGCTCAATTTGCTTAAAAACTATACTCATTGGGACATGACAATCGCTGAAGCAATTGTTTCTGCATCTCCAAGTCAGATACGCACATTATTTGCTATCATTATTTTGATATGCTTCCCATTGAATCTACGAGAACTGTGGAACAAGTACAAGAATGACATGTCCAAAGACACTTTACACCAAATTCGCGTCAGTTCAGGGAATCCCGATCTCGAGGTGAATGAGGAGATACATAACCAGGCGTTGCTTTTGATCGAAGATATGTGTTACCTCATGCGCTGCATGATGCGTCGCCAGATCAAAGAATGAACGACGCTTTCAATCGAAAATCGGAACGTAAACGTAAATATGATCGAGATGCATTGAACCAATCACTTCGAACGAATGTACCTTTGTTGAACCCCCAACAGAAAGTGTACGATACTTTAATGAAGGCAATTGATGAGGGAAATGGTAGCTTATTTTTCCTCCGCATTGGAAGCACTCAACTGAACTATGAAAGATCAGCGCAATGACTCAAAATGTTTTGGAGGCGCAATGATTCTACTATCTGGCGATTTTCGCCAAACACTACCAGTCATTTCAAGATCGACCGATGCCGATGAAATAAACGCTTGCCTTAAAACATCGACTCTGTGGCGCTATGTGAAGAAACTTCAGCTAACGACAAACATGCGAGTTGTATTTCTAAACGACCATCTGCCGCAGATTTCTCCAAGCATTTGCTGACTATCTGTAACGGCCGTGTTCCTGTTGACGAATCGAACGGATTGATTTCGATTTCACCGAATTTTTGCAATTTCGTCTCAACGAAGGACGGTTTCATCAACAAAATGTTCCCAAACACCTAATCACAAAAATCGCAATTGGTCGAGTGAACGAGCAATTCTTGGGGCTAAGAAAAAACATATGGATCATTTAAACTTCAAAATTCAAAATCAAATCGTTGATCTACTGCATAACTTTAAATCTATCGACTGTGCCACGTGAATAACATCATTTCAATGTAATTTAAATACTTTTCATTTTGAATTTTGAACAATTATTGAACTTAATTCATTTTGAGTATTCATTCAAACTGAATTTAATTCAGCCAACACAACATTTATTGATTCTGAGGCGGTACGAAGTTCGTCGGGCCAGCTAGTCTATATATATAAAACAAAGTGGGGTTATTTACACCACGTATATCTCGAGAATTACTCCAAGGATTTCAATGATATTTGATTTATAAAATTCTTATTTACCTAGAATAGCAGAATAAGCATTAAAACATCGTAAAAATATCACGGAAAAGAAATTATAAAGAAAATTAATATCTTCATACAGAATAAGATTTTTGAATGACGAACAGCAACAAATGCTAAAATGTCGTAAGCTGGTTTCAGAAAAATCCACCAGATCGCACTGTTTTCTATATTTGTTTGTTTTTGCTTCTTTTGCATACGATTGGCTTATAAATAATTTTAAATTTAGAATATGGATTAGAATAAAAGAAATCGATGATATGAAATGAAAACGAAAGAAAATCGGATAATATTGAAATAAGGTTATGTTTATAATTAGGTATGATAAATTTTTGACAACAATATTTTGCACAAACGTTGCTTTGCTCTGAGATGACACTTTATTACACTTGGAACGCTATATCGAAGAAATTTTAACGTCAAAAGCAAAGCGATGCGGTTTCTGATCACCCGAATGCTCTTGGTCGCATTTACACAGTTCATCCGAAAAATGACGAATGTTTCTACTTGCATGTCAAGAGCTCAATTTGCTTGAAAATTATACTTATTGGGACATGCCAATCACTGAAGAAATTGTTTCTGAATCTCCATGTCAGATACGCACATTATTTTCTATCATTATTTTGACATGCTTCACATCTAACCCATGTGAGCTGTGGAACAAGTTCAAGGATGACATGTCGGAAGTCATTTTACATCGAATTCGTGTCAGTTCAAGGAATCCCGATCTCGAGGTGAATGAAGAGATAAATAACCAGGCTTTGATTTAGATCGAAGACATGTGTTACCTCATGTGAGGCATTTTGTTAATCAAGTTAGGAATGCCAACTTTAAACTAAATCGAAACTAAATCTTCAATATCCATTTAAAAAAAAAACTTTTAGGAATTTATGTCTCATGTTCATCACCGTCGCTAAAATATATACTGAAATGTGAAAAGACGAATGAAAGTACATAAAATCAGAAGGTATGTAAAAAAAAATCAGTATACTTTTCATGTATATTATATTGTTATAGAATACTATCAAATCATTATTTTATTTTTGATCCCCATATACAGTCAATCCTGTTTTTATGTGGTTTTTTTATGCGATTTCGAAGTAATGCGGTTTTTTAGAAATGCATTTTTTTAGATGTACCATATTTTACGATATAACTTGGCGAAGAAAGGTTTGATACCTTTAGCGAAAATTATATCGACGAATTACTTACAGATAAAGCTATAAGTGACGAAGATGTTCATAATTTAAATTTAATTATTGACAAAAAACCAGAAAACAATGACAAACTGAAAGAAATTCCAGTTTCTTCACTGCAAAAATAATTGAAGAAGGTATCCAACTTTTCAGTAAATTAGAAGATCATGTCTTTCTAAATGATTCAAATTCTGATCGCGCATTCAAGTTTCAACGATAACTTTAAAATATATATATATGGGTGTAACAAACTGCATAACCAATTAATTATCGAAAAAGAAAATCTGAACAAACTCTGATCACTAATTTCATTGTTAGAAAACAGCCATAGTTTTATGAAATCGATGCGCATACTATTTCTTCCGAAAAAGAGTGATTTAGAACCACATGCTTTAAAACACACATAGAATTTTCATACAGTGATTATTTTTTAATATTTTTACGCCGTGGTTTTCCCCTTATTTTCATATACTTTGCGATTTAGTGTATATTTTAACTCGCTGTTTCAAAGTTATGCGGATTTTACAATTTAAGTAACGCACCCCAATTTTTGTATGGAAGTCAAGTTTTTTTATGCGATTTTTTTTGTTGCGATATTTCGTGGAACGCATCTACCGCATAAAAACAGGATTGAATGTATAACTGTTGGTATGTGTGGAACATTAAACAAAAAAATAATATTTTTTTTTCTAATGAAAGATAATCTCATAAATATAATATTGAAGATTTAGAAAATGTTGCGTTCTTTGTTATAATGAGAATTTATATCATTTGGTAATATAAAAAATATGAAAATTTAGAATGAACTTTCGTAAAATTATAAAAAAGTATTATTTGAATAATTTTGAAAAGATCCCTGTCATTATGTTGGTGACATGCATAGAGAACAAATTTATCCTACCTAAATTTAATAGTCTTTGTTTGACAGTTACTGTCAAACAAAATTAGTCGTTTGTCAACATTGTGAAGATGTAATTTTATTATTTAAAATACAGTGAAATAAAGAGGTATTAGCTATGCCAAGTATTTCTAAACCAATCAGTAAGAGTGCTCGGAATGGTTTTCTAAGAGTCTTTCAGTTCTGTGAACATGAAAAATCTGAAAAAAAAACAATAATTCCCTTCGGGTCGACATTTCGAATCATTTCAAACTGTCAATGGCGTCGTAGTCCAAACATTTCGTGCCGCATGTCAATAGCTCAATTTGCTTGAAAACTAAACTCATTGGGACATGACAATCGATGAAGCAATTGTTTCTGCGTCTCCAAGTCAGATACGCACATTATTTGCTATCATTTTTTTGACACGCTTCCCATCGAATCCACGTGAATTGTGGAAAAAGTACAAGGATGACATGTCCGAAGACACTTTACACCGAATTTGCGTCAGTTCAGGGAATCCCGATCTCGAGGTGAATGAGGAGATACATAACCAGGCGTTGCTTTTGATCGAAGATATGTGTTACCTCATGCGCTGCATGATGCGTCGCCAGATCGAGGAATGAACGACGCTTTCAATCGAGAATCGGAACGTAAACGTGAATATGATCGAGATGCATTGAACCAATCACTTCGAACGAATGTACCACTGTTGAACCCCCAACAGAAAGTGTACGATACTTTAATGAAGGCAATTGATGAGGGAAATGGTGGCTTATTTTTCCTCCGCATTGGAAGCACTCAACCGAACTATGAAAGATCAGCGCAATGACTCAAATGTTTTGGAGGCGCAATGATTCTACTATCTGGCGATTTTCGCCAAACACTACCAGTTATTCCAAGATCGACCGCTGCCGATGAAATAAACGCTTGACTTAAAACATCGACTCTGTGGCGCTATGTTAAGAAACTTCAGCTAACGACAAACATGCGAGTCGCATTTCTAAACGACCATCTGCCGCAGATTTCTCCAAGCATTTGCTGACTATCTGTAACGGCCGTGTTCCTGTCGACGAATCGAAAGGATTGATTTCTTTTTTGCCGAATTTTTGAAATTTCGTCTCATCATTGCTAATCACAAACATCATAATTGGTTGAGTGAACGAGCAATTCTTGCAGCAAATAACAAAGATGTGGATCATTTCAACTTCACAATTTAAAATCAAATCGTTGGTCCACTGCATTCCTTTAAATCTATCGACTGTGCCACGTGAATAACATCATTTCAATGTAATTAAAATACTTTTCATTTTTAATTTTGCACATTTATTGAACTTAATTCATTTTGAGTATTCATTCAAACTGAATTTAACTCATCCAATAAATTAACACATTATTTATTGATTCTGAGGCGGTACGAAGTTCGTCGGGCCAGCTAGTATTAAATAAATGTAAAATAAGCGCAAAAATCAGGAACAAGAGATAAAAATGTTACACCCAAATACGGACAGTCATAAGCTCTTTTTCCAGGAAATTTTAGAAATCAATAGGGCACAGCTGCATAGCCTTCCGATTTTAAATGAAATATTAAACCTACCGGTATCTCCACTTCTATACCCTATATAAATATAATCATAAAACCTTTGCCGACAAACAAATAAATATAATTCTTAAAACCACTCACTACTCAAATCTTTGGGCATTCCCACGAGCTTATCCTTTTCGCCAGCAATGGCTTTAGACTCAGTGATACATTTATTTATTATATAAACACGAAACATTCATTTACTAAGCGTCAGTTCAAGTTCATCCGTGCACTTGAACGCCTGAAGATGCCGAAAGGCGAAACCTGTGTCGTTAGTGACAAAATCTGTGAGAATGTACATAGTTTGAACGATTCAAATTCAAAAGTATATTGTTTGTTGTTACATTAGTACATTAACTAACATTCGGTTATAGTAATAGTTATTGCGTGCAGAAGAGTGATAGAAAACTTCGTTCCATTCCCGGAAAAATACGTATAGTTTTGAGATTAAGTGAGTCCCTTAAATATTAAATACCCACCGCTGTGTAGAATACAATATGATCCGAACATAAAGCGAGCATGGATTAAAAAACGAAAGCTCTGCTTCCAGTGATTGAGTTATAATTTAAAAAAACAAGATATTATCGAGGTTGATTAGTATTAACGAAATTCAATACAACACAACCTTGAAACTGCTCAAAGCAAATAAGGGCATGTTTTTTTTGTTTAAATTTATAATCAATAAGATTTAATCATTGTACAGCAGTTGATAGATTTTATTATTTTCGTGACATCTTTTTAATTCTTTAATAAAATGCTTTTCTACAGTTTAAATAAATTAAAAAAAACATTGTGCGGTAAACCTCCCTATAGCGTTCCCCCTCATAGAGAAGTCTCCTATATGGCAGTCCTCCGTATAGCGGTCCCTCGTATAGTGGTAAATTTTCAAGGTCAAATTTTTCATAAATATATTATAGGTAAATATACTTTGCAAAATCTTTTTTTTACTTGAAAATGGACTAAATGCCGCTCTGTAGGAAATCTAATACATTTCAATTCTTTAAATAACGGGGCGTAGCGAGAGTGATTAGCTAATGATCCTAGACCTATCCTTATTATCCCTTCTCCCTTCGAAAATTAGAGGTTAACTGGCTACGGTATATGATTCAAGATCACATCCTTTGGGAATGTCCAGACTTGAATAACGAACGGGAAAAATTGCTCAAGACGATCTGTCGGATCTGTCAGCCCAGTCGGTCATGCCGACTTGGTTGCATCTACGGCATCTAAGTCTTTCAAAGAATTCACCGCGTCTTTTGGAAAAAAAAATGAATTAAATAGATAGCTAATATTTTCAACTGCACTTAATTATTATTATTGTTTTACTTAACGTTCCGCACACTGTAGTGAATGCAACCAAGTCTTGAGGAATTTCTTATCGGGACATCCCTGGCAAATCTTTGAATATGACTAACGTTGTTGCGCTACGGAACACACCCTGTAAGAAAATTGTAACGCTGTAGAGGGTGGTGATGGTGAGTACAACGCTGAGTACACTAGGGAATTAAAAAAAAAACTGACCAACCAGCAGTTTTCGTATAAAAACTTCTGTTTACACTTTGTAAGAGGGCGTTTTTTTGTGATTAGCGCAAAAATATATTACATTCTTAAAATCAACACAACTTCTAAAAAAACAATATTTTCGGCTGAAATTTTCAAAAAAATCATATGTGACATTTAATTATTAAAATTAAAATGAAAACATTTTGAATACATCATAATTTTACAATTTTTTTAAGCTGAATATAAAAACCTGTAATAAATTTAGTAGATATCACTTCATTTGTTATCAATATAAAATATTCAAAATATTCTGTATAAAAAATAACATTAATCCATACCATACAATTATATGAATAATTATAGTATAAAATTCTCATCCCTACAAATTTACAATCACTGGAAGTGTGAAATCTGATGCCCTAAATATTCGAGAAACATGTGCGCCTTTTTTAAAAAAAATACTATGTGTGAACGAACATTCAGGGCATAATAAATTATGAGGTTTATTGCTTATTGTCAAAAATGGTCACTTGCTGCGACAGTTACTTTGAAGAAACCATTAAATTATGAGTCAATATACCAACAAATCCGACAATACACGATTTTTTTTTTGGATATCAAATTTATGGAGCTTCAAGTACCAGGACGCGCCAGCGTCAAGGTTCTTCCATTCTCCTTCATCGATAGAGTTTTTGAAAAATTGTAAATTGCATCCCTTACCATCGTTTGCAGACGGAAGGGCGCGATCACTATAGACATAAGAGTTCACGGGAACTCCATATGCATTATTTTGCAAAACACATTCCATATGCTTCATCCATACTATATCCGTAAATGTACACACACATGCGCATACATATGTACATACACACATACAGCACACAAAAAGATTAAACTAAGAGAGTCATTTTCGTGATGCTAAATTCGTTCTTAAATTGACAATTTTAGACGACATAAGATCTATGGAGGGTCGTCGAGCAGAACTGCTCTGGGTCTAAAACGATTCTCAGGCAGTGTCTCGTCATAGTTGTGGAGATTAGAGATCGTTGGGTTAAAATGTTTTCCTACCTCACTGTGAAACTTTTGAGATATTTCACGAACGAACTCGCGGATGGTAGGTATTTTCAAGTCTCTGTGAAGCAGCGAGTTACGCACGTACCACGGGGCGTTACATATCTGTCTCAGTGATTTATTTTGGACAATCTGGAGAGTCTTCATATGTTTGCGGTGAGCATACGTCCATATTGGAGCAGCGTACACCATGATTGGTCAAGTGACAGTACACGATAAACGTATTTTTACGTGTCCCGCCTATAATGTGTTAAGATACTTCCATTAGATGCAGATAAACTTTGCATTGGGAGCGGACTTGAAAATAATGTGTTGAACGAGACGTTTTTATGTTATTGGAGCAAAAAGGTAATTTCCCATCTCTATATACATACAATAACACTCAATCAAAATGTGTGTTTTGTTTATAGTTCACTAGTCCGCATTGCACCTTTGTTAAAGGCAAAGCTTCACAAAACGTCGTTTTACTATTTTTAGCGAATGCGTTCCCACGTCCAAAATGTCACCAATCAACAACAAAAGACCTTTCTCTATACAACAACAATGGGCAACGTAACGAAAATTGAATTTTGTTATTTTGTGTAAAAGGCACCTGGTGGGCTGGAGGGGGCTTGGAGGGGCTCGCACGAGCCCCTTGTTAAATTTTACTATGCCCGGCGAGTCCCTTGTTAATTTAATAGAAAACAATATTCTCAGATCAAATTATAATTATAAAAAAAAACATAGATAAAAAAAATAATAATGTTAACTGATCAGATAAGCATTACCCCAATTAATTGCAGCTCAGGGTTACTGAATCAACCACCAGTGTCACCTGTAATTCTTACGAAAGAGAACTAATACCACCGCAAAAACAAAACAAAAACCAAAGACCACGCACCCGCCTACGCCCAGGAATTGGAGCTCGGTTCCATCAGCTCCAGAACTTGATTTATAGATATCAATCAGATCAAATTAGTATATGACTGCAATTTCTGACTTATATATTATCTACGACAGTTTCAGTATAGACAGTAGTTCATTTTTAGTCATTTAGATTGGTAAGTTTACGGTAAATTGCACATTGTTAAATGTTACAAGTGTATTAAGAAACAATCGATTGCTTATTAAGGTTTTGCATATAATTGCATAGAAGTATTAAAAAAATCACTGTTTCCCAGAACATCGAGAATTGGTTTGAGATTAACCGAGCCCCCTTGTTAACGTATTGGCAGCCCACCGCTGCACCATTACGATCAGCAGTAGCTATCCAGATTCTTTACGCTATAAAAAATGTTAGGTTAATAATTGTTTAATTTACTGTATCAATATTTATAATAAGTTTATTTAATATCTAAAATATCGAGAAAGAGAATGTGACCAAATATATTTTTCACAAAAAGGACAAAATAAATATTTGAGGTATTACTCTAGTTAATTTAAAAACACTAATTCAGAAAATTGTGAATGCAATGTGACGATTTTTTGAACGTTGGGTATTTGGTATTTTCTTATTTTCCCATTTGCATTGCATTTTTTTTCGCGGTATTAAGTAAATTTTCGTGTAGAAAAAGACAAGAATATTGTAAAACTAAACGTATTATAAGTATCAGTTTTTGATCAGGGTAAACACAGTGTAATAAGATGACGTTATGAACTTCAAAGAAATTCAAGACAATGTTTTTACCATGAAAAACCAACTTCATAAACAAGTAAGTATCTCCGATTAACAGATGAAAAGCCATTTGAGTCATCTGAATCAAATACATTAAGAAGTTCTGGTGCCACAATTCTATGCCCAACGATGGTGTATATATGATAATCTGTCTAGTAAAAGTTGGTAAGTAACATAAATGAAAAAAATGAGTTAAGTATACAAAGAAATTCTTTGATATAAATTCGTTGTCAAAAATAACTCAGTTCGCGCATTTATTATACCGGTTTGCAAAAAAAGAATTTATTTTATTGGAAATTATTATAAATGCTGATTTAAAGAGAGGTAATTGTCTATATCTATTAATTTTAAACTTTTATTCGTGTCAAATTGACATTAGTGAATCTAACTTTTAATATTACAAATATAAAATATAGATGCTAGAAACTTTACCGTAAAAGTTACAATTGCTTATTTGCTGTTTACTCAGAATTATCAATCTGCTGTTTATCAACTTCTGTTAGACCAGTAATGGTATATGGGTGTTATTCTTATCACAAACAGTTGTGTATAACGAATCATAACATTTTAAACATACTTATATTATCGACAGAAATAGTTGATTGATTTTAAATTATCACAACCATGTCGGCTGAAAAATACCGCGTAAAAAGTGATTCTAAATAGCACAAAATTAAAATGTTTAACACATCTAACATATAATTAAAAAGTCATCTCAGATTAATAAATTTAGAATGGGAATTGAAAGTAATTACAAACATAATTAAAATTTGGGAATTCTTTGACAAAGTGATACAATAAAAATAATGACATTAATAATGACAATAATATAGTGAATAGGCTTAATGATAGTTAAGAAAATTTCCCCTCTTCCAAGGGGGAAATTTTCTTTATGTTTGTAATTACTTTCAATTCCCATTCTAAATTTATTAATCTGAGATGACTTTTTAATTATATGTTAGATGTGTTAAACATTTTAATTTTGTGCTATTTTAGAATCACTTTTAATGTAATTGGTATTTTCTTTTCAATGCCAATTGTTGTTTATAACTGGTCATTTTTGTATAAATAGCACTGTTAAATTATATTTCTTATCAGTTGACGATGCTCGTAATGAGCGAAACCGGTCCTGACATATTAAATAAAGTGGAATGAAGTACAAAGGATTATTGTGTTTTTATTAATGACATTAGTGAATCTAACTTTTGATATTACAAATATATATATTTAACATAAAATATAGATGCTAGAAACTTTACCGTAAAAGTTACAATTGCTTATTTGCTGTTTACTCAGAATTATCAATCTGCTGTTTATCAACTTCTGTTAGACCAGTAATGGTATATGGGTGTTATCGTTATCACAAACAGTTGTGTATAACGAATCATAACATTTTAAACATACTTATATTATCGACAGAAATAGTTGATTGATTTTAAATTATCACAACCATGTCGGCTGAAAAATACCGCGTAAAAAGTGATAGAATTCGTACACGAGTGCGGTGATATGGCGATAAAAATCCGTATCGCTTCCACCCTTATGGTGCCTACTCTTAATGTACAAAGCGATTTTTACGAAATGTCAGGGTGCAAAGGGTTTGACAAAATGGCCTTTGTTATAAGTCACGTGTCAATGTAATAGTTTGATACCATTTGACACGAAATAATATCGATGTGTTACACATATTGAGCTATCGTTGTCGATTTTATGATTCATACAAACTATTTTAGTATATTGTGATTCGTGGCACTCTTTTAAACATTCAAACTTCGGTGACACTTTTACAGGAAGAAGTAAAAAATTATTACATAATGAAATATTAATCGTATCGTTTTTCAAGTGGTATTACATTTATTGAATAAAATGCTGAAAAGTAGGGAAATTCTCCAAAAGAAGTAGATTTTTTCAATTTGATAAATATTTTCTGAAAACGAAACTAGATCTGGATGTCCAATAGAACTATCACTCCATATCTACAGGATAAAAACAAAAACAAACTTCTTTCAATGGAAACAATCGGAAAATCCTAAAAAATATGCTCTGAATCTTGATTACAGTCATCACAAGGGCAGTCAGAGTCCGACTTAATTTTAAACTTATGCAAACGTGGCAATTCATTAAATGCACCGTGTTCAGTGATAAATTAGTAGGTCCAGTGATCTGGAGAGAACCAAGATGCATTCTGACGAAAATGAATACATGAGAATAATAAATAGGTAATTCTACCTCTAGTAATTCTACCTATAGATAATCGTCTTTGCAGAGTAGTTACGACAGTTAGAGAGCTTTCTCAGTATGAGGGCATAAGCCGAAATATTTATCAACCATGTATAACGTAATATTTGTAAAACTAAAATACTTTGATATTTTTTCACCTTATTCCATTCGATTTTTAAAAAATAATTAAATATCAATTCAATAAATAAAATAAATTATAATTTGTATTTTAAAATGATATTTGTAATTCAAATTAAGGACCACTTCTTATTTTTTGACAATCAATATAACACATTGCCAGATCAAAAGTGAATTCTTAATTCCGTCAATAAAATCACAAAAATTGTAACATTTTGATTTTCTTCGTAAAGAAATGTTCACACAGGTTTACAGACATTTTTCCAATACAAGCGATGTATTATAGCTAGTTAGTTGGCGTAAAATATCCTACATAACATAAATCAACGTGGTAAGTCGGTAAGATCTTCGTACCACTGTACAAAAATAAACCGATGCAATTCTTTGTACAAAAGATCTTAAAGTATTTCCATCACAAGCCTGAAATATTATGATCCTTTGTTTCAATAATCTTTCTCTCTCTCGATTCGTTTGACCTTATAAATGTCGAGGAAATAAACTATATTTTTTTTTCGCTGCTCGTGGTTCTTTCTTTTGTTTTGCGATACTTTTGGAATTGAAGTAATGTTTCTAGTGGTGAAAATTATAATTGTACATAAGTACCTTTTACCGTAGGGCGATTTTTATTTTTAAACAGTTTGTCGCCATTTATGTGAAATTTCTGCTGCTCCATTTGTTTGTATATTAAATTTTATTTTAGTTTTTACTAAGCGGCGGACGTAATTTGTCTATGTCATTCTGCGTTTAGACTCGCACGCTGCGTTCATTTGCAACAACGTGTATGTGTATATTGACAGGTTAAAATTATATTTACTATACAATTGATACATGATAAAGACGATATATTGGAGAGTTTTTGAAAAAAGGTAGTACGATTTACATTTTTTCTTTAAACATTTATGGGTATTGACAGTTTGTGTTCATAAAATAGCATTTTTGAAAGAGACCCATTTTCGGTTGTCGGTAACCTTTCAATAGCTAGAAAGGATTGCGGGTTTCAATGGTTTTTATTTGTCATCATCTTATTGATATTTCATAATTTTATTCTAGATAATGAATGCATCGAATATGAAAACAATTTCAAATGTATACGATCGGCTTATGAATTTTTTAAATATTGTTTTCGAAAAGGAAATTAAGTTAATATACTTTATGCATAGTATTTAGATTGTTATCCTATAAAATTCAAACAATTTCATCAAATAGAATAAATTCTATTGATTTTCCCGCCTTTAACGTGTATTTACAATATAGATACGTATTTTATATGTTGAATGGACGGTATCGATGTTTTAGTTAGTAAATGTCATCGTTGTTCTCTTCTTATCCTTTGTGAAAAGGTATTTTAATACTTCAACTTTAGAATGTTACTTGAAAAAAACATATAAATAGATACTTTTCAATATAACTTGTTAAACCATGTAGATCTTTGCATTATTAAGAATTACCATTTCTATCAATTCCTTCCTATCTCAAAAAAAATAAACTTATGCCTACTTAACTAATTCTATAAAAGTAAACAGTTCGTTTCTTATTCTATTATAAATATTATTTAAGAATAAAATTTATCCCAATAAAATAAAAAAAAAAACACAAAACGTAGCATAAACCTTGTATTGATGTTTGACCATATTATATTGCATAATTAATGCATTATTGATATACTACATAAACGTTTACCATTGCCAGTTAAGGTAGAATTTTTAACCATTTCCTAAAATAAGATAATAAAATATTAATATTATATTTCCGTTATACCAAACCTTTTTTACTCGAAAAAAACATGTTTATTTTTTTTTCAATTCACTTCATTCTATTTATCACAAGCATTATAATGGAATACTTTTTTTCCACACTTGCAACACTCACTGATAATTGGAACAAAATTCAAATTTTCTCTTTTGATACAACTTGTACATCACTACGACACATTATTTTACACGGCATGTTAAAAACGTCATTATTTTAATTCCGTACATGGTTCATACTGTGCATATATATTTCGTCTGCACGTGTTGTATATAAACTACACATTTATGCACACAATACATCGAAATAACATTAATTTCGTGTCAGAATTTCCATATTTAGGCCGCATGATGTCATTTTTGTGAAAATGGCTTGACATGTTCTATTGTAATTATAGACGAGTAATTTTACTTGATGTGTTTTCAAAGTATTAATTTAAATCGTGTTTAAATGTATTATTTGGTATATTTATGATGAAATTGAGATGTTTAGAGTACGTAGCAAAACTACAGTAGTTTTTGATTTTAGAACAACATATCTTTCTTCGTTTGTTTCGTTTGTTTTTGCTGTTGCTTAAAACAATTTGTAGCTATTGTTTTATTAATGTGGTCAAAGGTTTATATGTAAACTTCTTTGTTTTAAATTTCGATGAATATGCTTATTACAGTATTAGAAAGGCATTGTTAAGATTTTTAGTTAATAAAGCACTAGTAAAAGGCGCAAGAAGTTAAATCTGTATTGATTGTTTTTTTTTCAATCCAGAGCTTAGTGATAGTTCTGTGACATAGTTTTTCAAGAAGAAAGAAGGCACTCGTTAATCAAGAAGAAACATATTGAGAGTTTTAATAAATATACTATTATTTAATATAAGAATTGGTCGATAGAAAGCGGGGATATTTATTATTGAACACTATTTTGAGATATTTTTATAACGTGGTAAATATCTTAGTGATACTGTTTTCGTATTTGTCATTTTTTTTTTGGAAGTGTAATATTATATAAACAGTGTAATGTAAAGATTTAAATTGTAATGCGTTACAATGTCATATTTTTATTGTTTATAATAATGCGCATTGAATAAACTGTATTATTGATTTCGTAATCAATCTTTTTAAGGTGGACATTGTCTATTGTTTAAAGTCCAAGCCTTTTAGCGCATGAAGGTGTGTTGTTTGGTTCGTTCATAGTTGTATTTGGCATAGATAAAACTCCATTGTTAGGAGAATTTTCCGCATATCACTGTGACTTCCTGAATAATTATTTCGTATAAAATAACCGCTTATAAACTTTATCACAAAACAAAAATATTTTATCAAATCATATTTGAACTTTTTCTTTTTGTGAAACGAACTTTTTTTAACGTATTTTATGTATGTATTGGTCCGTTATTGTTTAATAATTGATTTGTTTTAGAGTTTATAATTTACCATAAAGTCCATTGGCAAACAAAAAATTACAAGCGTCGAGATCTAAAAAAAAAAACACACGCAAAACTGTCATTCTTCGCTCCGTCCACTTTTTTTTTAAAGGGAGGTGAAATATCAAATAAGGCCATTAAATATTTCCATAATAACAACTACTGTGTTAACGATCGGGATATGGAGTTTTGAATACGGCAACATTGACAGATTGATTGTTTTCGACATTATCGAACAGAGGTGTGAGTGCGCGCGTTCGATTTTTGAATTTCCCTCGCATTTTTTAAAAAAATATTTTGTTTGACCGCCGTTAGCAAGGGAAGAGTGTATGGTGCTGGTGGTATTAAAGGACCCGGCGCCACGGCGGTTCAGCGCAGACTGGTAATAATTTATGAGGAAGCGTTGGTTTCAAACGATGATGCCTACCATCACAGCAGTAAAGTCACGATACAATCGAAAGATCGGAAAGTTAAATAATTGTATAATATCAGCTAAAATTGCTAAGCGCAGTACGGCTTAATAAAAACATTTAAGTTTCACACTTCACAATTTGTTTAGCAATTTCAAATTACTTCACTATTGGCATAACAAATCTTACATTTCAGCAATGTTTTGATGTAACGATTTTCATCCAAAATGCAATTTGAATATGCTGTGATATATTTCAATCATCCATTTTTACATAAATGTAATAATCCCGCAGATAAGCTGTTCGCTACCTTCTTAAAAAATAACTAAAGTCAAACTTTATCAACATCAAACTATCGTTTTTTTATAAGTTTTCACTAGGAATTGTCGGTTTTAAAAAAACAGTTTATTTAACTCGTTAACCCGGTTTTCAATATGAAAATAAAAAATATTTTATTTATTCAAAAATATTTTTGTTAGTGTTTATATAATAATAAATACATTAATCGAATAATACATTTTTTGTGAAACTTCGAAAAACGGGTTTAACGAAATATTGTAATTCGAAGACCGGCTTTTGGAAACGTCGGTTTTTGTAGAAGCCCTAGTTGATAGATCAACACTTTTGACTATTTGACACAGCGGTGGGCTGGCAATAAGTTAATAAGGGGCTCGCTAATCTCAAATAAATTCTCGGTGTTCTGTGACTTTTTTTTATACTCCTACGCAATTGTATGCAATACTTCAATAAACAATCGATTGTTACATAAAACATTAATAATATGTATTTATATGCAATTTACCGCAAACTTATCAATCCAAATCGCTAATAATGTACTTCTGTGTATACTGAAGCTGTCGTAGATAATAAGTCAGAAATTGCTGCCTTACGTTGGTTGAATCAGATAAATGAATGGGGGACTTGGAAATGAAAAGGTTCCCCACCCCTGGTGTATACCAAAGCTGTCTTAGATTATATATAAGTCAGAAACTGCAGTTATTTACTAATTCGATCTGGGAATATTGTTTTTCTCTTTAATTAACAAGGGGCTCGTCGGCCTTAGTAAAATTTAACAAGGTGCTCGCACGAGCATCTACAAGCCCCCTCCAGTCCATCCCTGATTTGTCATGTTATTAAATGATCTACCCTAAATTCTTCCAATGAACAAACATCACGGGTAAAGTTTTCCGCAGATCATACCGCAGTGACAATAACTAACCCGGTTAAAACTATCCGTGGGCTATGTGATACCTGGGGTGGCTGTTGCCATGATGGACGGTAAATAGTTTATAACTAAATATTGTTGCACTAAAACTTTGTCTTCCGAAGTTCGTAACTTGTCACAAACTTGCGCCTAGCAAAATAACATAAATCGCCGAAAGTATTACCAACTATCTGAGTAATTTTAGTAATTACTGAAATACATTTTTCATCCGTTAGTTGGCCTCGCCCTCTCTAGTTTGTTTTCCTCCTAGTTGGTTGATTTAGAATCATTTATATGGCCCTATAAAAGAAGTGATTGTATTGTTTACCATTTTTTATTACAATGCAATCATAATAATAAGACAAACATAGCAAAGTATTTATAAAACTAAAAACTACAAGAAAAAGGATAAATTTCGAAGATATTTCGGATTTACATTCTCGTCAGTAGTAGTCATGTAGTTAGAGAATGCCTAAATATCTATCAACTATCTAATATATAAAAATGATTTTTGTTTGTTCGTACTTTATGCACTGCCACACCACTCATCCGATTGCAATAAAATATTGAAGAACTTTTTCGTTGCATTTCCGGGAAGGTCATTGGCATAGTAAAATTAGCTTACAGTAGGGATTATGTATACAAATCAATGTTTGTATGTCTGCCATATAGTTCATTTTGACAACGTATGCTTGGACTTGCGCGAAGGTTATAGTACAATTAACCATAGACATGTAACATAGAAAATCGGCAGCAAACGTCAAATTTCAAACAAACAGAAAAATATAACATGCACTTCAATAAACACAATTAAAACACAAACACATTCTTTCTGTAAGTGGCATTGCAACGCTCGCCGGGAACCGGCTTGTATTTTATAATTATTCTTGTGGAATTACAGTGGATTTTTTCAGTTATTTCTACAATATAAAAAAATATCTTATCACTCTTTCACGTGGAGGTGAAATCAGTGCCTGAATAAGCTTGAGTTTTATCAAAAATACATCCTCGAAGATAAATTTACGAAAATAAAACGCATGGCAATGTGCATTACAGCAGCATTTGTGACTAGGGTTTTCATTCCCGGGACCCCGTCCAATTCTGTGATCCCGAAATTGTGAGAGTGCTAATCCCGGTATTCCGGGATTGAGAAATTTAAATATTGAAAGAGCAAAAAAAAAGATCTCGGGCTGGTTATTTAGGGAAATCCGCAAATTTCTGGAATTGTTTGAAAAATTCTAGGATATCGAAATTGCCGAGCAAAAATTTTCTCAATCCCGAATCCCAATTTGTACACAATTTTAAGTTGAATTTTCAATCCCGGGATCACAAAAAGGTTCCGGGATTGGAAACTCTATTTGTGGCTATATATCGCTTCGAATAGTTATTTTATAAATTGAATGCAATAAAAACGAAGTGTCGTATTGATTATAAGGTTATAAAATATTTTTAATAAGTTCTTTGTTTTATATTTGGTGTACGGTCCACCGAAGCTCAGTAATATTTTTTTGTTCACCAAACGATTTAAGTTCTGCACCCCTAGTGTTACTCGGTGATTTAGAGCAGTGCTTCCTAACCTTGTTCATGCCACGGTCCCCTAAATCTGAAAAAAATAATCTGCGGACCTCCGAAAAAAACATATTTTAGTCGTCAAGGAAAAATGTTCACAAATAAATTTTCGCGGTCCCCAGGTTGGGAAGCACTGATTTAGAATCACTGACAATCCGACTAGATTAGCTGTACATAACTCAATTTAATTTTCCGATAAAGCTGAAACCCAATCAATGCTTCTAAATGCGCTATTTTAAGGATTCTAATATTTGGCAAAGATAATTTCGTTATCCATTTATACATAACGATAGATGATAAATATGTTTAGTAATAATAAATTTTATTTTGTAATTTATAACATTTTTTGGTTTATTCGAAAACGTTGCGATGGTCTAATGATGCTTCTTAAACAAGCGAAGCACGTGTCACATTATGTAACGCAACAAGTGGAATAATATTGTTATCAAATTTAATTTTATGTTAAAATGAACTTTCACAAAGCTACCGCCGAATCTATCGAAGATAAGTAATATTAATTTAATTATTAATGTAAACATTTATTTATTTGCTGCAAAAAATACATTTCGTCAACTTATTAATTGTAAATACGAAATTACTTAGAATTAAATAAGCTTTCGGTTAGATCATTTTCATTTATAGTATAGCTACCCATATAAACTCATTTTGAATAAAAAATAAAATATTATAGGCACGGATGCCTGTGACAACAAATTTAAAATATAAAAAAATATATATTAAATATATATTTTGTTACATCTTCAACAGAATCAAAAATCAAGTTCACTTGTACCAGTGAAAACCATCCAATCCACAGGTGCGATTATTTTTAACTTCAAATATACTTCAGTAGATTTTGCTAATTTGTAGATTTACTGGCCGGTATGCTTCACATTCCAAAAAGGAAGTGGTGAAAATTAGATTAAATTATTATCTATATAATATATGTTAGCGAACGCAAATTCTCGCACATCAATAATGCAGACTACCACAATATCTTGGATTGTAGAAACAGGGTGTGAATTTCTTGGCTTCTTTTCTTTATATGACAGAATGCTTGAACTCGTGACGCTGGGGATTCCAGAATCTATGACTGCTAAATAAATCATGAAATATCCTCGAGCGCCAAGTGGAATTCCGAGGTATAATAATATGAACGTTTTATTTGAGAGAATTGAAAAACAAAAAGAAAGGAGTGAGTTATTCTATCCTGTCACATGTACCAATGCATTTTTCTATTCAAATTCCCTCGAGAAGCATAATTTTGCTGTTACGTGTTATTTTAGGGCATATAATCCCGGACCCTTTTTGTACTCCCGGGATTGAACATTCACCATAAAATCGTGTAGATATTCGGGATTCGGAATTTTTTGCTCTGCAAATTTGAAATCTTGGATATTTACGGATTTCGTAAAAAAGACGCGAAAACTTATTTTTAGTCCTTCAAAGATTTCCAATTCCAAAAACCTACATAGAGATTTGCGGAAGAACTGAAAAAAAATTCGACCTATTTTTTAGCTCCCGCACGAATTTTTAAAATATACTTAATCCTGAAATCCCGGAATTGGAGGTTCTAACTGGTATCAGTGAATCTGAATTGTGGGTATACTCAAATATTTTTTGTGTTACAATCAATTGAGGACATGAAAAAATAAAATTGATTATTGTTTATTTTATCTGTATTTTATTAACAAGTTCTTTTAAAAAACGTAACAAAGATTATTCAAGTCAGTTCAAGTTCATCCGTGCACTTGAATGTGTTATGTTTATAGTTTTTACTAAAACACTTTTATGTGTTGGTTCAATTTTATTTTGATAACATAATTTTACACTTTATAAATCAATAAATCAATCTTATAATTAATACGAAAATCGTGAGAATGTGACAGGTTTCAATTGTTTTCTTATTCTACTACTGTTTCATACTTCATTTGTTTCATTCGAATGCACGAAGGATATTTGAAAATAGAACGTCATACAGAATAAAACATAGTATGGTATGGTATTGAGTATACATAACATCTCCCCCCTAAAGAATAAACTTATTGGTAACTTAAATGAGTTTATACAATAAATATATGATTATAAGAAACATTGAGATGATGTACATAAGGTATTTTAAGTGATTGTAATGGAGGAGATGGGTTTTATTTATTTATTTGTTACTTACAACAATCATCATTTAAGATATTTACATCTGGAATAAATATATAATAATTTTATGTTTGTACATTTTCACTTATTAGGATTACATTTTAGAGTAACTTTTACATTCAGGTTTTACAAATAAAATCTTGGTTACATAGTTGATAACAATTTTATATAGTATGTAAGAATGTATATTGTGTTTTTAAGGTTGAATAAACATGGTATTTTTGAGATAATGTAATGATTGTCGTAATCTGTTTTAAATCCACTTACTGTAAGGGATCTAAAATAGAAAGTTTCACTCTGTTAGTGTGAACTTTGATTAATTTATTTTTTACTTTAATAGTCATATTAAGAGGACTGTTGACTTTTGTGATTTCGTACGGATCTTGGAAGTTAGGAGATAATTTTTTAGATTTATTTAGTTGAGTAGCATTGTTTGTTAAATGTATTTTATCACCGATTTTAAATTTTCGTAAGGTTTTATTTTTGTTATGCCTTAATTGTGTGTCTTCTTTTCTTTCGACTAGATTCTTTCTATCTATTTCGTGTGATTTGGTTGATTTGAGCTTAAAATTGTCTAAAAACGAATCGTATGTATATTTAAATTCGGGTATTATTATAGCTGTTGGTAGTTTAGGTGAGTTTCCGTAAACTAATTCGAAAGGTGTACATTTTGTAGCAGTGTGTGGAGTAGTGTTATAGCTAAACATAGCAAAAGGTAACCATTCGTCCCAATCGGTTTGACTTGGAGATATATAATGTTTTAGATAGTCGGCTAGAGTAGCATGGCTACGCTCTAGCGCACCATTGCTAGTAGAAGAATACGCACTGGTTTGGATTTGTTCGATTTTAAAAAGTTTGGCTACTTCTTTAAGTATGTTTGAAGTAAAATCTTTTCCTTGATCGGTAAGAATTTTTTCAGGGATGCCAAATTGACAAATGAAATTTTTAGTTAATTGAGCTGCAATCGTCATTGCTTCATGATTAGGAATAGGGTAACATTGAGAATATTTTGTAAGATCATCTTGAAGAGTTAAAATATATTTATTTCCATTTTGGGTTAAAGGTAATGGACCTACTACATCTAAGGCAATACGTTCAAACGGTTTTCCGCTAGTCGTAGTTATTTCTATGGGTTGTTTTAAATTTTGACGATATATTTTGTTTTTCTGGCAAGATTCACATTGCCTGATATATGTTTTAACGTCTTTTTGCATATTGGTCCATTTATATTTGAGTCGTAAACGATTTAAAGTTTTATGATATCCTGAATGTCCGCTTATAGGAGAGTCATGATACTCTTTAAGTATTTGTGGTATTTCGCCGTGATGAGGATTAATTATTTTGTTATGACAGATCGTTATATTTATGTTTGAGTTGTGAAAAACATATTGGATAATTTTCTTTATCTTTTCCCAATTTAAGTTGTCTAAACCACTATCAAGGCGTGGAAAAGAGATATTTGTTTCTTTATCACTATGTAGAATATTTTTTAAGTTACATAATGCTTGAAAGATAGAAAAGTAATTTGATTTTTCCCAAAAGTTTTGTTTCGTTATTAAATGGTAAACATTATTTTTATTTTCTGTTGATTTTAATACGTCTCCTACTTTAGAGTGTGTATTTAATAATTCGTCATAATTAGAGATCATTGAACTTATTTCTAAAGCTATTCCTTTAGACATCGATTTGTCGTTAGAAATACAATGTGCTATAGATTGCTTTTGATTAAGAAGAGATTCATCTATTTCATAAAATTGAACGTTAAATGTTTCATTTTGTTTTTCTAGGAAGTTGTCATACGAAAAAGTTTGAGAGGTCATGGTATTTAAAATTTGATTTTCGATTCGATACAATGCATCAGCATTAGTATTAGAGTAAGATAATTGCAATTCATTTTGCAATCGTTGTTGAGATTGATCATTATTTGTTGAATTTAAATATTCTGCCTGAATGATTTTTACATTCCGAGTTATTTGATAATTTTCTGAATTATTAGGTTGGAAGTTTTGAGAATTATGAGGAGTTTGATATGTTTGGAATTTGTTGTTTAAAGAATTATGTTGATATTGATTTTTTACGTTGTTATTGAATTGCCTCTTCCGACATTCTTCTATTATATGTCCTGATTTTTTGCAGTATCTACAAAATTTTGAATTGTCTTGAGATGTAAGATTACTGACAAATTGATTATGTTCTGAATTAAGAGAGTGTGGCTTTGATTGTTTGGTTAAATAATTATGATTGATCTTATTTGGGTAAGAGTTCATTTCCCTAACTGCATTATAAAACTTTTCTTCTTCAATTGCAATATTTGTTGCCTCAATAAGATTTTTGGGTTTCGAAAGCCTGACTACTGTTGACAGTTCACTGGTCATACCTAAAATTAATGTGTTAAGAGCGCTGTCTTCAATTTGCTTTACTCTCCCTATCAATTCTGCATCGTCCTTGTTCGAAAATCGAACAGCTCCGATAAGATTATTAGTGCAAATTTCAACTCTTTGTATGAATTTTATTACTGGTTCGTTAAAGTTTTGTTTACAATTTCTTAATTCCAGTTCTAACTGAGATGTGTGTTTATTTTCACCGTAGGTATTTATTAGAAATGATTTGAATTCGGCATAGTTTTTAAAATTATAATTGGCAATTGTGTATTTGGCATTTCCTACGACGCAATGAATCATGAATTTTAGAAGTATGTTTTTTTGTTGCTCTGAGCATAGTTCGTATACAGTATCACAATCTTTAATAAAAGGATACAGATTTCTTTTCTCTCCGTCAAATGTCGAAACAAACTTCATCAATGTATCGATAGTGAGTGTAGGCATTTTGATGTGAAAGTGTATAGATTGAGTAAGAAAAATTGTTACAAAAGTTACTCACAGAATATGATGAATAATATATTGCATAAAGTTTAAACAAACGTTGACTTGAAGATGAATTTGGTTCTAGTAGTCGTTGAAATAGGTTGTTGGCAGCTTGCAGATTTTTCTTGTAGTTGGATGTAGAATCAGCAAAGAAGATGTAATTGAAGTCGGCAAAGAAAATTTAGTTGAAGTCGGCAAGAAGATGTAGTTTGAATATTCGATGATGGATTTCGCAGAATTTATTTTCACCATGTAGAAGTTGAAGATTCAATAGTAGATTTTGTAGATATATCGACGTAGAAGATTTTCGATGATAGATTTCGTAGAATTGGAGATTTAGTCTTATTCTAGTTTCGTATTATTATTATATTTGATTTATTATAATTTCCGTTCGATTTAATCGATGTACTTTTATTATATTAGATTTATTTTGTATTTGATTCGTGCTAATTTGTGTATTTGATTCGTGCTAATTTTTTAAGAATTTTATTCACCGTTAATTTATTGTCACCATAAATTTCTTAACGTTATTTTAGCACATATCCTCACTTCTGACACCAATTTTTATGTTATGTTTATAGTTTTTACTAAAACACTTTTATGTGTTGGTTCAATTTTATTTTGATAACATAATTTTACACTTTATAAATCAATAAATCAATCTTATAATTAATACGAAAATCGTGAGAATGTGACAGGTTTCAATTGTTTTCTTATTCTACTACTGTTTCATACTTCATTTGTTTCATTCGAATGCACGAAGGATATTTGAAAATAGAACGTCATACAGAATAAAACATAGTATGGTATGGTATTGAGTATACATAACAGATGTATGAAGATGCCGAAAGGCGAAACCCGGGTCGTTAGTGACAAAACTTGTGCGAATGTACATAATTTAAACGATTCAAATTTAATATTGAAATTCCACCAAGCACCTTCAGCCGAAATCTTAAATTTAAATATATTTATATATTTATTATCACTATCAAACTATAGACCGGGCCTAGTAAAATAGCGACCCGCAGACCAGATCCTGGCCTGCGATGACATTTTATCTAGCCCGTGGAGTATTTTAAAAATTGTGAAAATTAAAAATATGTTATTAAAAAAACATTTAATTTTGCATTTAAAAAAATTATTTCATTAAAAGTGGCAACGAGAAAGCATTTTGCTTTGATAAATTAAGTCTTATATAAAATCTTATAAAAATTTGAATAGCTGAAATTTTGTTTATTGGCCACTAAAACCTCATACAATATCTACTCTTACAATTATTGTGTTGCAGAAGTAAAACCTTACTTGACACTTTATTTAAATTTTCAGTCTTTATAAAGAAAAATTATTAATATCTAGCGGTGAAAATGTGAAGCTTTTGTTAAATTTTCCACATTGAAACATAGACGCAAACCTTTTTAAAATAATTACTTATTTTGTTTCAGTTAACAGATGGCAGTGCTCCACTTTTCGTTTCACCGACATATATTCAGCAATTTCGTGATGTATCTATCGATTAGACCGGATTAATAATTAAATGTGTTTGCCCCAATTTATTAATTTACGTTAAACGTTCACTAGCATATGAAAAGTTAATCCTATTTGGAGTGGCGGGCTGTCACAGTTCATTCAATACAATGAAATGAATTATATATCATTGCCCACACGTATTCGATACAAATGAAAGTTATGTAGTATTTTTTACTTTAAACAAACATCAAATTTAACACTATACACACGTAATTTTTAATAACACGGTAACCATGGAAGTCGTAGCAATTTTATATAATATATCAAATCATTATCCATCATATATAATCTATATCTCACAAAGTATTTTTGAGTTTATAACATATAATATTCGATTCTACTTGGGAATTCTATGCATTAATCAGGAGAATTATGAATCATAAAATAATTATAACGATAAGTTCATATAGACTGTGCAAAGGAAAAAGGACGTAACCCACAGTTTTTTCAAAACAGCTTTTTTCAATAATCACAATGTATACAACTTGATACACGTTCTATCAAAAGGATAATAGCTGAAAATGCCGAATAAGTATTTTAATTTAGAAAAAGTAAAGCCCTGCGAAAATTGCGATCATGAAAAAAAACTTAAAGAAGGTATTTTGTGAAAAAATAATTTAATTAAAATATAAGATAAGTCAAATAAACCCCAGTTTATCAGTCTATATGCACTTCAAGGTTGTGTATATTTCGTTATTTTCCTTTAGCCCAAAATCATCAAAAAACGTTTTTTGTGTCTCCTCTAAAGTTGGTTATTTGTGGGTTACGTCCTTTTTCCTTTTCACAGTCGACTGTAACAATTAAGTGTTGCAAAAACGCATCGAATGTAATCTGTGTTTTTGTTTGCTTTTAAGCATTGTCGGTTCCTTATGTAGATTTTATGATTTTCTAATGGATCTTATCTCAACAGAAGTCTTTCTACGAGTACTGCTTGTAACTAACTCACTTTTCTAAAAGTGAGTTGAAATATAAAGTTAGGACCAGGTAATGATAAGTGGATAGCATATTGCTCTCGCTACAACCCATTTTTTGCATCGGACAGGTGGTGGGGGAGATTTCAGACATTACAGGCAATCTACACTATCGAACACAATACTATAAATTGATTGAAAAGCTGGTCCGTACTGGGACCAGTGGCGTGCTTAAACAGGGACCTCCTATTTTTTTTTTTATTAAAAATTCGTATCTCAATCAAAACGCACTATTTTTTTAAAATATCAAACATAAGCGAAATTAAATACATCAAAAATGATATGATTTTTTTTAATTCTCCATTTGACAGATACTACTTCAAAATTCAAGGTATAAATGTCCAATAAAAGCTAAAAAAATAGGAGGTCCCTGCTTAAGCACGCCACTGGTTCCCTGTTCATTCTTTACAAACAAACTCTATCACAATATGATAATAAGGAATGCTTATCACAACTGAGATGATTAAATCCTATTAACCTAGATTCCATCAATTAAACGATTTTTTGTAAATAAGCAATTTAATGTTTTCTCTTACTTATAGGTGTCTCTGTAGACCGTAACTCTTACCCTTAAACAAACGGCCGAGGACAAAATGCATCGAGTTCAATCTGCCTTCTGTTTTTGTAAAAGTGTACAAAATACGACAAAACAAAACATACTCTCCTTAAAAAAAACTGGTCTTTTCAGCCTATTTCAAAATATGTATCTTTGTTTTATAACACTAGAAAGATTTCATACATTCCATGTATTTTAATGTATTTTTTGCAAACAATACCAGCTGAACCATGTTTGAAAAAGCATGTGGGAACTATGCTTGTTTTGGATCTCACAAATAAAGCCTAACTGGGTCGCAGATTGAGTATCGCTGTTCTAAACTATGCGAAAATCGTATCTTACGTACTTACACAATCAGTGAAAAATCGGTTCGACAGTCTTGATATGTCAAGCGATAGATACCGCTTTAAGAATACGATTCAATTTTATGGTAACTATTAAATTAAATTTAAAACTTTGACTGAAGGTGCTTGGTTGAATTTCAATATTAAATCACCATTAAATTTCGCCAGCAATGGCTTTAAACTTAGTGAGTAAACATTTATTTATTATACAAACACGATACATTCATTTACTAAACGTCAGTTCAAGTTCATACGTGTGGTTAAACGCCTGAAGATGCCGAAAGAAAAACCCGGGTCGCCAGTGGTCAAAACATGTGTGAATGTACATAATTTGAACGATTCAATTTTTTTTGTTTTCCCATGTTGTCGATGATATAAAAAATGGCTCGTTAGTGATTTGGTAACAACTTTGATATATTTGATACGCTCTGTCTGATGGTGCTTCTAAAAGAGACGAAACACGAGTTACAACAAGCTTAGTAACAAAGTTTTCAAATTTAATTTTATAATAAGCTTCCACTAAGTTAACGCTGAATACATCAAACAAAAATAATGAAATACATACTAATTGATTTTAATTACTAAAAATGAATATCTAAAAATTTCATTTAAAATAATATAAACGGGCAGAGTTTCAAAGTAATATTGACTAATTTTAAACGAGGCACACTGAAGTTATTTACGAGATTTTTCTAGCTAATAGGAAGTCATTTTGCAAGAAAGAAAAACAATTTGAAATAGTTTAGCAATAACACACATATAAACATAGCGGAAACACCTAGAGTCACCGGATATTCCATTCGCTTTATGACCAGTAAGGAGGCTTTTATTTGATACAATGCCAAAAAAGCTCCGAATTATTTACATAAAAAACAACGGCCTTCTCCATTATGGTTTTCCTTTTTTTTCTTTTGAAACATTTTCTGTGTTTATTCGTAAAATTTATACGCCGCTGAAGCACGAAAAGGCAGTGGCTTAACACTAATTCATTGATTTGTTCAAATGTGTCCGATAACCCGAATGCTAAATAAATTGTCAGAAAAATTTAAAAGGAAATGTTTACTTTTAATGAACGTGATATTAATAACCTTACATTTTTTTTTGAATAATATTTTATTTCCTCATTTCAAAACGTATTTAATTGTATTGTATTTCAATCATTTTAGATTTTATCGTCATATTAAACACTAAGGCTATATATACCCGTTTTGGGATCGTGTTTTAATATGGATCCTGATAAAATTTTATCTAAAATTTAAAATTAAATCAAATGCTATGTTTTTAGTTATAATCTATCATATTCTAACCCAGAGTGAGGCAAACTTTCCGGATGAAGGGCCAATTCAAGAATTCAAAATGAACGGCGGGCCGCAAATAAAATACCACTTTTATATGTATGTACATTATTTACTATCATGAAAAAAACAATCTAATGAGAGGAATGGAACTGCTTCAAGTCTTTTAACATTTTTTTTAAAAATTCAGGTGCTAATTTTGTAGTTAAGATTCTTAAAACTGCTTGTAAATGTTCATTGGTTATGTTTGATCGTAAAGAGTTTTTATTGAGGTTCATGATTGAAAATGTTTGTTCATATATATATGTAGGTTGATCCAAAAATAACGATTATTATATTTATTTTCAATCTTTTTTTAAAAGTGCGTTAAAAGATAAAAACGTATCTTTTAATATTTTTCAAAAATATAATATTGCTCGCGGGCCACGGTTTGCCCGTGCCTGTTCTAACCTATACTGTATTGATGCAACCAACGTATTCATCGAAAAAATCTCTCATTGTCAATGATTCCGTTACTAAGATGTTTTTTGATGAGCGAAACCGGTCCTGATCAAATAAATTTTAAGTGAAAAAAGTACTAAAAATCTTTTATTATTTTTATTATAATGCCATTCCACCAAGTATTGACAGTGAACACCTTAAAAGTGAAGATGTTTTTAAATATTAAATATTTGTTTTATAAAAACAAATAACCGTACTATAAAATTTATTATTCCATATTTTATATGATCAGGACCAGTTCGCTCATGATGAGTATTATCAACTAATAAAAAAAATCGTTAGTACAATGCTATTTGAATTGTAATTTGAATGTTTATTACATTTCAAAAATTAATTAATTAATTAAAATTTCATAAAAGTGCAATAGAGTCAAAGTGTTGTAACCTAACCTAACCTAACCTTACAATAATTCTAATGTAATTATTGTCTGGAATTTTCTACAATATAATTTATAATATTTACAGTCACATCACTAAAATTAATTAATAAACAACGATAAAACTACTTCATGTAAAGTAAAATAGGAAAATGTGTGTTTTATTTTTCGAATATAATGGTTTCCTGATGTGTAAACACCATTAAAAAACACTATTTGTAAAGATTTCTTACCTCTACAAGTAAAAATAAATTCACAACTATACGATAACACGAAAGTATAATTATTTCAATAGACAACCTGATTTGAAGAGGTGATGACAAGGCATGAAAAAATTGCGTTAGAGTACAGTCTATCAATAGATTAAAATTACAAATTATAGTTGTCAAACATGCGGCTCTTCGATACTGACGAGTTTGCTCTATTTAAAAATATAATTTCAATTAAATTTGAATTTTCTGAAAGTTGTACTCTTCCATTCATCTTGTCGCTAACAACCCGGGTTTCGCCTTTCGCCATCTTCAGTCTTTTCAAGTACACGAATGTAATTTAAGATTTCGACTGGAGGTGCTTGGTGGAATTTCAATATTATATTTGAATCGCTCAAATTATGTACACTCCCACAGATTCTGTCTCTAACTTTTGTCAGTTCAAGTTCATCCGTGCACTTGAACGCCTGAAGATGCCGAAAGGCGAAACCCGGGTCGTTAGTGACAAAATCTGTGTGAGTGTACATAATTTGAGCGATTCAAATTTTACACGAATGTACGTGAACAATTTTAATTATTTTTTGTTTGAATTTGAATTTGATTTTGATACATTGACATATATTTGCAAACATTTAATTGGTATGATTTATATCAGACGATGTATTTTAATTTATTTTTTATCGCGTTAAAGTATTCATTATAATGATGAATAAGTAAGATAAGCTTGCACGTTCAAATTCGGTAAACTATTCAACTGTGCCCTATTTATTTTTATAATCTCGTGATAAAATTCGTTACGATTTCGCAAATATACGTTTCAATTTTTTGGCAAAAGTCCACATCCTTAATTCATCAAACTCGCGGCACACCACTGATTCAACCCCGGGGGTGGATTAAGCAGTAACATAATACAGTACAAAGGCGTAATACATGTGCAACAGTTTTGGCACAAGAAAAGGCATTCGTTCGCTGGTAACTTGTTGCGAAACTTAAAACATCGCAAACCTGTTGATCGTCGTCTAATCACCGCCCATTATGTTACAGTGAACACTTACAGATGTCACATAGTGTGACTTGGAACATTCGTCGCGCGAATTTGCTACAATTAGTGAAGACAAATCAGTCTATTTGTGGCGTTATTAATTTCACATGCTGTTACACCACATGATATCGCTAGATCAATGCAACAGTAAGACAATCCGAAAATCTTAATTCCAAGATAATGATATTAGTTTAATTTAATTCAATATTAAATTTGAATCGTTCAAATTGAATGAGATTAGTGTGTTGCACAATCTAATAAAGATTTAGACAAGTATTTTGAGTGGTATTTTGTACATATATACGTTTTGATACATTAAGATAAAGATACGATATTCTATCAATCAAATTAAAAATAATATAATATTGATCTTCATTCGTGCTTACCTTTTCCGGTTTTAAGCTCAAGAAATGCGAACCCAATACCCACATTTTCTTAAATATCTATTTTAATATGGGTGATACAATGTTTATAATTAATGTATTCTTATATCAGAATTTTTTGGACCTTTTGTAGTTTATATAAATACGATAAGATAAGAGATATTGCTTATCAGCGATCGTTCGTAAGATAACTAGGCTGAACGCCGCTAAGCAAAACGCGCCAGTAGCACATTAATATTTACACTGAAATGACGTATATTTTACGCGCAACTTAAAATATGATTATTTATTAAAAAACCACGGATTTTTATAAAAAAAATGTATGAGGAATGATGCAGAGAGATATTTTAAAGCCCTTAGACTATTTATTTTTTTGAAATTCATAAGAATAAGGCCAATAATGAGGAAACCACTGGGGTCCCTAAAAGACCCCCATCGGCAGAGAAGTATTTTTCTAGTCTCCGAGCCGCGAGAGTTAAGCAAGCATTTGT